>CM032233.1:85942500-85985000 GCA_019009955.1 Riptortus pedestris
TGTCTCAAGACATTAAGAAGGCTACAAGAAGGGAAACATTCGTTAACCAATGCATAATTCACCAGGAAAATTTGTTTGCGAAAAGATTAAGTTCGCCAAATGTCACAGTACCAATAATTCTACTAATCAGTTTTATAAAGTCGCGTGCTTTAAATTACCGTGAATTTACGGAATTCCTGAAAGATTTAGAAACTGAATATGGCGACGTGGTTTTGAATACCGAAGTACCTTGCCTTAGTAGAGGTGTAATGCTAAAATGAGTATACAACCTTAAAAGCAAAATACAATTATTCTTGGATATGAGGCGATATGCCTTTCCTCATTTTGGTAATAAAGAATGGATGTTCGATTTTGGGTTTTATATCGACTGACTCAGCATCTCAAAGATCTTAATGTGGAACTTCAAGGCAAAGGACAGCTTATTCACAATTCGCATGATAAAATTCAGGGCTTTGAGCGCAAATTAAAATTGTGGAAACAGCATGTTTTGCAGAATAATGTGTCTCACTTTCCACATTTAGAAAAAGAAAACTTTATTTACTAAAAATACGCACAATATATAGACTTTTTATATAGACAGCGGTTTCCATGAAAATGTCTTCTTCGCCATTTAATATCGACGTGGATACAGTTACCGAAGACTTTCAAATGGAAGTGATTGACATGCAGAATAATAACGATTTAAAAAATTTATTTTTCACAGAAAAAATGAAAATTTTTATAAATTGTATGTGAGCCCTGAGAAATTTCAGCTTTTGACGAAAAATGCAAAGCAAATGATGTCTCTGTTCGGAAGTACGTGTGTTTGCGAACAATTATTTTCGACCATGAAATTAATCAAAAATGACCGCCGATCAAGGCTGATTGATTCACGATTAGAAAGCTGCATACGTAGCTACTTCATCAATTCCGGCAGATATTTATTAGATTGTACTGAAAAAACAGTGGCAAATGTCTGATTAAAAATTATAAGGAAATACGGTTTCATTTTTTGTTTCCCTGTATTTGACTGACAATAAAACTAGCCTTAACTGCTGTATTTGATAAATTAGCTTGATTTTTAAAAATAATCTGTTGTTTTCCCAAGTTTTTCTCCATTTGATTAAACTTACCTATCCGGAGTTGTCTGGTTAAGTTCTTATATTGTTGTTCATGTTTTGTATCCTTTGTATGTCATATTCTTATATTATATTGACATAGTCTCTGAGCATATTAAGAATACAGCTTTATCTTTGAGGAAAATGAAAAAGTAATCAAATTTCCACATTTCTTGGTAATGCCTGTGCTTATATATATGTATATATATTTGTCTGTTAACATTCTAGCGGTCGCAATTTTTGTTTAATCGTCACCAAACTCGGTGTTTAATCGTTTTATGTAAAAAGGAAGATCAAGTTCGTTAACGGCTGAAATCGGACCAGTGGGAGGGGGGGTTTTGAGGAGGGGATTTTCAAAAATTCGAAATATCTCCGTTATTATGCATCGGATCGAAAAATTGTATAGAATCAATCTTATTGCAAATTAAATTTACTATAAATATTATGATATACATTTATTCTCTATCTTGAATATTAACCGAGATATTTGTATTTTTTATGAAGGCTGTGGTCGGGTATTGTTCGGATTAGTTCGGCCGTTTTCGTAACTTCTCGACTCAGGTGGAAGCTTCTTCTAACCTTACCTGTCGTTTCTAACCTTACCTAACCTTCCTTACTTTGTGTGATTTATGCAAATACGGTCTGTTCGTCCGCCCCCCCCCTTCTTTAGTTCTTGTACTACTAAAATTTGAGTTATTAAAATATAAATTATTTTTACAATTCAGAAGCCGTTTCAGTTGGAAATTTATTAAAATTAACTGAAAGATTTCTTATTACCGTTTGTATTTACTCGTGGTGGGCTTGTATTACCAGTATGCAGATTTCTCTATTGTAAAACTTCACATGGGAAATCTGCTTAGTTTACGCAGCCCCTGAATGACGGACTTTTTTTAGCAGATTTCCCTTAAGGGAAATCAGCTATTGAGGTCGTACTCATGATGCGAGTTTCGAAAAATTTCTTCAAATGTCCATCGATCCTACCCAGGAGATGACGAAAATGAGGTCCGTTCAAAATTATATATATATATATATATATATATATATATATATATATATATATATATATATATATATATTTGTCTGTTAACGCTCTAGCGGTTGCAATTTTTGTTTGATCGTTACCAAACTCGGAATTTAATCGTTTTATGTAAAAAGGAAGATCAAGTTCGTTAATGGCTGAAATCGGACCAGTGGGAGGGGGGATTTTTGAAAATTCAAAATATCTCCGTTATTATGCGTCGGATCGAAAAATTGTATAGAATAAATCTTATTGCAAATTAAATTTACTATAAATATTGTTTCATACATTTATTCTGTATCTTGAATATTAACCGAGATATTTGCATTTGTATTCTGCGTGTGGTCACCAGTAGGCTATGTTCGGACTTTCCGCCGAGAGCTCTGGCGGCCGTTTCTATAACTATTCGTCCCTCGTGAATAGGTTTAGAGGTTAGGTTAACTGTTTTTTGGGGCTAGAAACTACTGGGTTATTACCCCCTAAATAATGTTTTAGGTTTAGAGGTTTCTTACTACTACAGTTGTTATTAGGCAGATTTCTCTATTGTAAAACTTCTCGTGGGAAATCTGCTTAGTTTACGCAGCCCCTGCGTGACGGACTTTCATTTCCTTTTCCGACATGATATTATGGTTTAAAAATTTGAAAGTGGGGCTCAGGATGGCCGTGCGAGTTAGGTCGTAGGTCCTAATCTCGCGTGGTAGACCTAGAGTGGCGTGTTCGATTCCCGCCCTGGGCAGGAGAAATTTATTTAGTGACGGACTCACTAAATAAACTCCTTGAGCCCACCCTGACTAGAAAAGGGTGGTAACCTGTAGATAGCCCTTTCCGATTAGCCTAGTAGCATAAGTGGTCGTAAATAATGATAAACAAAAAAATTTTGAAAGTTAAAACAATTTGTAGGAACAATTAATTTTGAAAAAAAAAAAAACTCTAATATTACCTCTTTGACATTAATATTGCACTCACGCCTTTCAAGAAACAATAATTTCTAATATTGCTAGTTAACAACTTAGCAGACTGATGTGTGACAGAAGCAACACAAACTAGCACAGACGTGGCATTTGAATTGTCACAAAAATTGTTTCGGTTTAGAATGTTTAGAATTAAATTATAATTATTTTTTTTACAATATTTTGAGGGAGGAGTCGATAAAATAAATTTAATTTTAGAAATGCTTGGCGGGCCTCATAATATGTCGAAAGGCCCTCTTGTTGCTCATCCCTGATGTATAGCATTATTTCATCATTATTAAGTACCATTCCTGATGTAGATCTGCTCGGGAAATATTTAGATTGAATAATGAATGTGAAAGTTATTCAATGCAAGGCTATTATAAGCCTCATACTAGTTATAAAAGGATGGTAACCTGTAAATGACCCGTCCCGATTAGCCTCAATAGTACAAAATGGGTGTTAATAAGTACCACATATTTATTTAATAAGGAATCTTTAATTGGGGCTGAGGTTAGCCATGCTAGTTGAAGCCGTGCCTTTAATCTCTCACGCGGTAAACCTGGTGGTAAACATAGTGGCGAGGTCGCTTCCCGCCAGGGCGATAGGAATGTGTCTAGTGACAAACTCAAAAAATCCCTACATCCGCCCTGGCTAGAAAAGGGTGGTAACCTGTTGATAACCTGTCCCAATTAGCCATAGTAGCAAAAAGTGGACGTTAATAAATAATAATTTGTAATAACCACCCATAGCTTTCTGGTAACTATGGCATCGTATAAAAATATATAATCACAAGAAACCCATTCCTCGTCTTTATATAGAAGAATGTGGGCAATAAGAACCATTTGAGAGTATTTGTCACAACAGTGCATCGACTAAAAGCCATTAGACCAATAAAATTGCTTCTACGTGAGTGACCCAGGTTTGGCACCTATAAATCACACACATCTGATAAACATTTCACTTTTAAGATTTAATTTTAAAAGTTTCCCTTCGTAATGTATTTCTTATGCCAAAACTTCTTCCATTTCAATGCAGTCTTTCTTAAAATATCCTTGAACCGTCTGGAACTCATTAAATCTATGCTGACCAGCCTATTGGTCATATTCTATAATCTATATATATATAAAATTGTAACCTCTGTCTGTACATTGATTTTTTTTCGCGAAATTTCACGATAACTTTTCGTTTCACATGTCATAGACACCATAACTGCATTTTGTTTCTTTGGTGTCTGTTTGTTTGTTTGTTTGTTACCTTTTCACGCATAAACGGCTGAACCGAATTTTATGAAATTTGGTATGTATATTACTACTAACCCAACTTAGACTTTAGGCTATATTAATATCCTCTGAGACGAACAGGAGTGGGGGTTATAAGGGAAGCCTGAAATTAAAAATAGCGATATTTCGTTTCCTATTGGTTTTTCGGCAATTATGCACATAACAAAAGTTGTTTATTTTGTTATTTAGAGTAACTTTTGTTATATACTTTTTTTTTGTATACCGAATTATAAACGAGATATACGCTAAAACCTATAGCGGAAGTGAACAATTTTATTTGGGACAAACGACCCAACCGAATTAAATAAAACTCGGTATGTGCATTAGCACTAACGCTTTCATTATAATAAGCCATACCAACATTTCTAAGGACGGGCAGGAGTGGGGGTCGTAGGGGAGGCCTGAATTTAAAATAGCGGCATTTCGTTTTCTATTCGTTTTTCGGCAAATATGAACATAACAAAAGTTGTTTATTTTGTTATTTAGAGTAAGTTTTGTGATATTCATTTTTGTCTTTTAACAATGTATAAACGAGATATACACTATAAACTAAAGCGGGAGTCAACTATTTTATTGGACGCTAACGATTGAACCGAACTTAACAAAACTCGTCAATTGGTCAATTAGCATTAATTCTTCCATGATTATAAGCTATATTAAAATGTTTAGGTTAGAACGGGAGTGGGGGTTATAAGGGAGGCCTGAAATAAAAATTCGCGATATTTCATTGTCTATTTGTTTTTCGACAAACATGCACATAACAGAAGTTGTTTACTTTGTTAATTAGATTAACTTTTTTTTTTTATACATTTCTCCAGGAACGATGTGTGGAGCAAGTAATTTGCGAAGAAATATTGATATGCTCAACAATTCATTCCTATTTGAACTATCAGGTACCTCAGCTGGAAAAATTAATTCAAATCAATGTTAATATTTTGTCCATAATAGCTGAAATCTATGCATAATGCACAGGAGACGGGAAATGTGACAATTTGAAGGACAGTGAAGACTTACATAAAAAATAAATTTTATTATTAACTAATGCCAACAACGGGTATTAACCCTAAACACTGGGACGGGTAAATGTCAAAATATTGTGCAAATTAAAGCCTTGCCAAAAAAATACCATCACCATTCAGCCTCAAATCAATTCCCGGGCGAAGCCGGGTATCTGAGCTAGTATAATTATAAATTTTAAGAACCATTAGTAAATACAATCAGCACTTCATGTATTGGGGAAGTACATAAGTTTCTTTAACAGAACTCTTTTTTATTTTTTAATAAAAATATGCCTAAATATTTTGAAGCACAAAGTTCTTAATCAAAAAAAAAAAGAAAAATCACAATGATTTTGTAACTTGAATATGCTTACTATTTTTTATCATCATGCTATCAGGCATTGATAAGTAATAAAACTGTCAATATTGTAAAGTACTTAATACAAAATTGTAACCAATGTATTGGAAAGCCATTACATTGTAGTTAAGAAACTAAAGGCTGCTCAAAAAGTTAATGAGTTGCACACAAGTTGGCATGGAGTTTCCTCAATTTTAATTTTAAATAACAAAGTAACCAACTCCATATACTAGTGTTTTCAAGATATTGAAAATTCTTCAATAAGATGTGAAAGAGCAGATCACAAAGTGGGAATAAATTTCTGCAACAGCCCAAAAACTTACAAAAGCTACTCCCACCCTATTGTGTGCTGAAGGTGAGAATGAAATCAGTAAGTAGTCAATATAGAAGCAACAGAACATAGTAAAGGGGAAAATATATTTTACTAAATACAAAGCCTTTTAGAAAACAAAAATTGAAGGGGAGGACAGAATATGGGGTATCAATAATTCAACAAGGAAAAAAAAATCAACTTTATTTATCTTTCTTAATAGCAAATAGAATGAGTTGGTTAAACAATCAAACATTGGAAAATTAAGGTATGTATTTAATACAATAAATATCATCTTATAATTGACATACCTCTGAATTAGAAGCTATGTTAGCAATTATTTTAATGAAGTATTGTCTATTTGCATTTAAATATATAATTAATGGTGATGAATTATAATACATGTCCATACATTTGTTTAATAATCTATATTTATGTACAATAAAGAATAAATAACACGTTGAGGTAAAACTATTTCTATAAACATTAGAGATATATAAACCAAATTGTCATAAGAAATGAGTATAACTGTTCTATTTAGATCATGACTTTTTCAAATCACAGCTCTCTCAATCTAATTGTTACAGAGACTTAGAAGTTATTATATTTTTACAACTAAAATAACCATATTCACAATTTACAATAATCTGCAGCTGTTAATGAAGAGATTCTTTTTCCTTCTATTTTTTATTTTTCCTG
Source organism: Riptortus pedestris (assembly GCA_019009955.1). NCBI lineage: Eukaryota > Metazoa > Arthropoda > Insecta > Hemiptera > Alydidae > Riptortus > Riptortus pedestris. Next base: position 85,949,214 of record CM032233.1, read on the forward strand.
ATTTTAGAACAATTGTTCCACTGTTAAAATTGGACTTGCTGTTGTTCACCATTGGTCCGAATGCACCTAACAAAAAAAACACATTATTCTAATACCACTATAAACCAAAAAATTAAAAACATTTGCTCAAAAGCTAAGAGAAGTTAAGCACAGAAGTTATTTTAGGGACAGAAAGATTGTCTGTTTCTCCTAACAATTTTTTAATGTGACTATTATGATGTGAAATTATATACATATACATAAGTTTTCTTCTTTGTGAACATGGGTTCACTGTTAACAAGCAATATTGTTCAGAATATGAAATATTTATGTTCTAGGGGCCTCCATATTGTGGTTACGATGGGAGCTCAACCCTCAAAATTTTAAAAATTCTTAAATTATAAAGTGATTATTGTTCAACTGACTAAATTTATATATTTTTTATTTATTACTATATATATATATATATATATATATATATATATATATATATATATATATATATATATAGGAATGACAAATTAAGTCTTTCCTCAATGAAGATTTTAATTTATTCCACAAGGCCTTTCAGCACAGCTGTGCCATTATCAAGTGCTAAAAACAACAAAACATGTATTAAAATACAAAATGTAGATCTGTACAAGATTTCATTGAATTAAAATAATTGTCCACTAATTTTAATAAAATATTAAAAGTAGCTACTTTATTTTTTAAAAAAATCAAATACTAGAGATCTGACTAGAGATAAGTTACCTGTGAGGAATAATGGATGCTACCTCTGAGGACCTGAAACTGAACCGGTTTTAAGGAAGGGAGGGAACTAGGAAAACTTATCATGATATTTAAGGTAACTATATCAATTAGAAAAAAGTGTCTGGTGCGTATGATCATTTCCTTTTGCTAACAATAGGCCCATTCAACTCCATGCACTAGAAGTAACCTTAACTGAGAAGGTAGCAGAACGACTAAATAAGCTATATTTAAACAAGACAATAAGATGTTCATATATACAGAAATCACAATTCCTTCCAAACTATTACTTAGCACATTTATCAACTGAGCTCTTAAAATATACATCTTCTTTAAAATTCCTTAAGCTATTTTAAGTGACTGACTAACAAATGAGTGAGAGGCAGAAAAGAGTTCTAATTTTGACGCCATTAGTCTTAAGAGTGACTTTTAGTTCAGGTTAAAGACCTGTAGGGGTATCATCCATTATTGCTTACAGCACTTGAGAGTAGCATGGATCTGCTGAAATATGAAAATAAAGCTTCATTGTCGTAAGACTTTATTCTTCATCCTTGTATGGAGTCAATAAATCATTGCACTAATATACTGACTTATTGTTAATGGATGAAGACCATTTGACGACATGGTATACTCTTCTTCTTCTCTGCGAAGATCTGCTAAACATCGAGCTGCAAGATACCTGAAAACTGCATTCACGTTGATATCTTCCTTGACAGAAGTAAGCATTAGCCTGCACCCAAGAGATCGAGAGAGCATATCTGCTTCATCACTAGAAGATAAACATCTTATTAATATATAATTGAAACAAAAGCTTCACTAAGTTCTCTACAGATACATTTAAAAGTGTTCTATTTTATAGCAGTGAAAATTCAATTTAAGCTCAGGGACAATTAAGATGACTTATTTACAGGTATTTAAAAGAAAGAATTCAAATGATGAAATTAATCAGCAAATAAATTTCAAAAGATTGTAAAATAAAAATATTTCACAATTGAACTGCTTACCATAGTTATTGAGTCCAGGAATAGAAACAGAAACTATTTGTATATTTATTACATGTTCTATAAATATTAAATTACAATTATTAAAAATTAAATGTTCTTATATATTCTCAAAGATATAGATAATATAACTTACGGCTCAATAACACTTTGGTCCATTAAGTCTATTTTATTTTGAACAAGAATTGTTGGTATTTCCCCACACTCATCTTCAACCTTAAAAAAATAAAAATAAAATAATCAAAACAGAGTATCTCAATGTTTAAAGGTCAGAAAAAAATATTGTTTTCTACTCAGATATGCTTTCATAATCTGGCTCAATAAAAGATCATTGCAGCCCACTGAAATATCTCTTGGTAGATTCTGCTTGAGGAAGAGCAAGAAAGATGGGTTCATCAAATATTATCTCTGATGTCACCCTTCCTAATTTCCAACACACCCATCATAGAATGTATATACTGGTATAATTATTCAGAATGATATCCTCATAAATCTCCTTCTATTCATTTTTTTTATGGATGCCATATGGAAAGTATGTAAAAGAAAGACACCCAGTGCAGTGATAGGTTATTGGAGCATGATCCCAGTTCTGGGACAAGCATTCATTTTTGCAGAAGATGTGCTTAAAGCTGACTCTCCCGAAAGAATATAACTTGCAGTTAATGAATAGTATGGGAAATTGTAACTGAGGAGCATATAGGTCAATGCAGCAAAAAGTAAAGAAATGTGTATAGGCCATTTGGATGAAGACTCAGGATCACTTGTAATGGCGAGATCATTGAGCATTTAGACTCCTACTGCTATCAGATAACAGTCAAATGTAAATATGGTAGAATTGACCAGGAGGTGAAAAATAGAGTTAAGAAGGCCAATGGTATATTCTATTGGATTTCCATGGCATTAGTAGGGAAGCAGAACTGAGCCGTGCTGCCAAAATTAGGCTTTTTAAGTCAGATCTTCCACCCCGTTCTTTTCTACGGATCTGGAAGCTGGGCTCCTCTCGACAACCATGTACCCTAGTAACTGCCTCTCAAATGAGATTCCTACACAGAAATTTGGAGAAAATCATGGAAATCAAATCAGAAATAAGAGGGTTCAGGAGAAGCTAAGTGTCAGAGCCGTTCAGGAGATAATTATTATTATTTATTTATTAACGTCCACTTTTTGCAACTTAGGCTAATCGGGACGGGTTATCTACAGGTTACCACCCTTTTCTAGCCAGGGTGGGATTTTAGGACGTTATTTAATGAATTTCATCACTAAATAATTTCCTTTGCCCAGGCGAGAATCGAACTCGCCACTCTAGGTTTACCATGTGAGATAAAGGTCAACACTTTAACTCGCATGGCCAACCTGAGCCCCTCAGGAGATAATTGAGGAAAGACAATTGTAATGGCTTGGCCACATTAATAGAATGAAAGATGACCATAAGACCAACTGGTATTTAGAAACAACACTGGAAAAGAGACAACCTCGAGGCATGCCAAGACTCATATAGACTGACTACATCGAGAGGCTTGGTTCAGCAAGAGGTGTACCATGCCAGAGATGAGATGGCTTGCACAGGACAAGGGCCTTTGGGCAAGATGCTCAGAGGCAGCACCTCTACCTATAGCAGCACAAAAGAGGTAGAGACAGAAGAAGAAGGATACCTTATGAGATAGTGATATGAGAGTAGAGGAGCCTAAGTTAAAATACTATGAATTTTACACTATGGTGGCAGGGGCACAGTTTTAGCAAGCTTAGTAGTAGGCTAAGTGATTGGTATTATACTACTATTCCCCCCCCAAGGTATAGCTCAGTAATACAATAATATTGGATTGCAATGGTGTTGAAATTCATAATAAAATTCAAAAGTATATAATTAACTAAAATTGATAAAATAAAATAAGGGGAAATAACATATACAAATTCACATCAATTATAAATCAAATGGGAGAAAGGCAAAGAAAAACTGAGATCAAAGTCAGTCATAGAGCTTAATTAAAAGGTGCTTCATTTGCAGCTTCAAATCATGTCTACTAAAATCAGCTATTTCAAAGACTTACTGTTTGATTAAAAAAACACTTTCCTTCAAAAGACACAATTTGATAATAAATGAGAAAACTTTGAGTAAGACTGAGATGATGTATAAGAAATGTGTCCAGTGAGTAAGTTAGCTGACACGGTTGGCTGCTATTTGTGTCTATAGTTTTTGTGAAGTTATTATTTATTTTATTTTTTTGGCAATTTCAAACACAGTGAAATAATATTTGGTAAAGTTTGAAAACTTTTATACATAGGATTTTTTTATTACTATAATCCTCATAAATTACACATCATGTTTATATATTTATTAAGTAAATGAAGCATAATGAAAATTGAAAAATGAAATGCTTTATATTCTTTTTAAATGTAAAATTTGGGAGCCTAGAATCAATTTACAAAGAGTTTAAAACTTAAATTTTTATGAATGAATTAAACAAAACCACAGCCGATGCACTAAAAAGCACTAATAAATGCATTGATTTTGGATAATCAAATAATAAAAATCTTTAATTGTTCAACTTCAAAAATCACAAATAAATCAGTGAAGTAAATGTATTTCACGATAAAGGAAACAGTACTTTTTTCTTCCAAGAGTGAATGGCATCAAAGGAATCCCTGTCAGTAACAGAGAAGGCGAGGACGCAGGCCTGTGCACCACGATAGTATGCCTTGGTAATAGCGTCAAATTCTTCCTGTCCAGCTGTGTCCCACAGCATTAGCCGAACCTCTTCTCCTTCGCATCTGAGGAAAAAAAAACAATTAATAAACTCCGTAAGAAATGCACCAAAACCTGTCCCTCCAGCATAATTTATTAGAAGTTTTCCCTAAGGAAAATAAGCTATTGAGGTAGTGCTCATGACGCGATATTCGAAAATTTTCTTCAAATGTCCATCGATCAAACCAAGGAATTAGCGATGTCCATCGATCAAACCAAGGATTTAGCGATGCCCATCGGTCAAACCAAGGATTTAGCGATGTCCATCGATCAAACCAAGGAGTTAGCGATGTCCATCGATCAAACCAAGGAGTTAGCGATGTCCATCGATCAAACCAAGGAGTTAGCGATGTCTATCGATCAAACCAAGGAATTAGCGATGTCCATCGATCAAACCAACGAGCTAGTGATGTCCATCGATCAAACCAAGGAGTTAGCGATGTCTATCGATCAAACCAAGGAGTTAGCGATGTCCATCGATCAAACCAACGAGTTAGTGATGTCCATCGATCAAACCAAGGAGTTAACGATGTCCAAAGATCAAACCAAGGAGTTAGCGATGTCCATCGATCAAACCAAGGAATTAGCGTCCGTTGAACATATTTCATACATATAATTGTCTGTTACCGCTCTAGTGGTCGCAATTTTTGTTTGACCCTTACTAAACTCGATATACAGGCGTTTCGTGAAAAATTAAAGATCAAGTTAGTTAACGGCTGAAATCTGACTGGGGAGGGGTTTAGAGGGGAAAATAGAAAATTTAAAACATCTCCTTTACTATGAGTCGACTTGAAAAATCTTATAGTACCGATCTAGCTTTAAATTTAACTATTTATAAATGTTGTTCTGCACAATCTTTCTCTATCTTGAATATTAACCGAGATTTTTGCTGTTTTTTCAGTCTTCAGTAAAATGAAATGAAAAAGTAAATAAATAAAATAAGAACAAAAAACAAATCAATTAAAGTTAAACTCAACCAATGTTTAATTTGCGAGCCTATGTAAGGTAAATATATTGAATTATGATTCCCATTCCTCACAATCAACTTTACGCTCTAATGTATTTTTGCTACATCCATATCTATACTTTTGATAAACTTTATAAGCTCTTTATTATATGTGTTAAATATAATATGAGGTGGTTCTGGTCAATTACCTCCTTTTAAAATTATATTCATTATTAAATTTATTTTGATTAAATTTTGAACAGCCAGAAAGTATATGTAAAAACATTTGTGTTGTCTGTGAGTCGCTAGTACATTTGTCATTGTCTTGAATTTTAAATCTTGTTAAATAATATCCTGTCTGTCCATGTTCCGTTAGAAATTGTGTGCATTTGTGATGGGGACTCTTAATTGTGTTGTAGGTGTGAGTAATATTTGGTATGTATTGATGTAAGCCGTAAGATTTGTTACATGTCGTCCATTCTCTGTTCAACTTATGTATTGTGTCGGTACGTAAGTCTTTTTTAATGTATGAGAGTGGTAAGAGAGAGAGAGAGAGCTACAGCTTATACATGCAAGGTTTGGTTTAGGCAGGAGTGGTTTTGGAAAAAAAAACTCGGGTCTTTTTCATTTTTCCTCGCCAGTTACTTTTAGTAATATCAGTTACTTAGAATAACAGGTGTTTATATATTATTTATTCTCTTGTTATGAAAATAACCTATTTGTAGACAATTCTTGATATTGTCATGGCTTTGTTCAAGTTGTATAAAAAAATTAAAAGATGAAAACTATACCATTTCCTTAAAACAAGAAAATGTAATGATTCATAAAGAACGTAATTCTGAATCCAACCATCAAATGAAACTTGTAAATAGGAAACCATCATTCAGATGGCGTTGTTATAAGGTAAATGACATTACCAAAAGTAACTGGACGGGGACAAAACGAAAAAGACCCACTAACCCGATAAAGGCGGAAGGATATATGGCGGATAACAGGCTTGTTGCCCCTGGAATTCATTGGTCGCCCTGGAAACTATTACCCTCGTCCTGTTTCTCTATGCTAGATTGAATATAGTTTAACTACACCATCAGGGATATGACAGAGACGGACAAATTTAAAGCTAAATTGTTTCCATAACTATTTCTCGGGATATCGATTAGCTTCGAAGTTAAAACATATTTTTTTAATGCTTTTGATAGAGTTTAATTGTAATACGGAAACAATAACTTGGGCTTTCGGCCAACCTGTCATCATTCCTTATTCTCTCGAGTAGTATAATAGATAACTAAGAAGACTGAATTATATTAGAAGTGGATTAATAATCATTGCTGTTTAAGAAATTTTTATTTGGAACTACTTCAATTATTATACTATATAGATGAATAATCCACTTCAGTCAATAAAGACATTTTACTTCATATGTATATAATGTAAATGAAAGGTAAATTTACGAGTAAAAGGGAAAAGGTAAATATAGACGAATTGAAAAGAAGGGACTATTTGGTGCTTATATTAGTTTACTTTGATAAAATATTTCAACGAGGGACCATTTTCTCTTATCAGCAATTGTTGTTGTTGGTGTGAAGTTGTTCATTCTCGATTTTCCACAATTTTCTTGAAATGCCTGTCGATCCTACTAAGGATATGACGAAAATGAGGTTCATTTAAAACTTTATAAAGGTACCCGGCTTCGCTCGGGAATCATTAGAGTCTGAATGTTGATGGTATTTTTATTTGAGCTAATGGTTTTCCCGTAAGGGTCAGCTAGGGGACTTAGCATATTAGTAAATGCGAGTAGAAAAAAATACAACATTTCACAGGAAATTAGTTGATACAATTAACTGTGTTCGACTACCGACAGCTTCCACTCCCGATACCGATGCGTGTTACCAACATTGCTTTACTTAAATACCTATAGTTCATATTGGAAAGGATTATTGAGCATATCAATATTTCTACGCAAATTACTTGATTCATACATTGTTATACGAAAACATGTATAAAACAAAAGTTACTCTAAATAACAAAGTAAACAGATATTGTTATGTGCACGTCTGCCGACAAAGAGAAAATGAAATATCGCGAATTTTAGTTTCAGGCATTCCTTATAACCCCCACTCCCGCTCGAACCTAAAAGTTTTAATATAGCTTATAATCATGGAAGAATTAATGCTAATTCACATACCGAGTTTTGTTAAGTTCCGTTCAATCGTTAGTACCCTACAAAATTGTTGTCTCCAGCTTTAGTTTTTAGTGTATATCTCGTTTATACTTTGTTATACGACAAAAGTAAATATAACAAAAGTCTTTTTAACTAAAAAAATAAACAACTTTTGTTATGCGCATATTTCCTAAAAAGCAATACGAAATGAAATATCGCTATTTTTAATTTCAGGCCTCCCTTACAAACCACACTCCTGCTCGTCACTAGAATTGTTGGTACATCTTATTATCATGGAGGAGTTAGTGCTAACTCACATTCCAAGTTTTGTATAGTTCGGTTGAGTCTTTTGTGTCAACTAAAATTGTTGACTCCCGCTATAGTTTTTAGAGTATAACTCATTTATACTTCAGTTACGACAAAAGTGTACATATCAAAAATTACTCTAAATAACAAAATAAACAACTTTTGTTATGTGCATATTTGTCGAAAAGGCAATACGAAGGCGTCCCTTATAACTCCCACTCCTGGTCGTCTCAGAGAATATTAATATAGCCCAAAGTCTAAGTTGAGTTAGTAGTAATATTCATACCAAGTTTCATAAAATTCGGTTCAGCCGTTTATGTGTGGAAAGGTAATAAACAAACAGACTCCAAAGAACCAAATTGCAGATTTGGTGTCTATGGCATGTGAAACGAAAAAGTAACTTGAAATTTCGAGAAAAAAATTAATGTACAGACAGAGATTACAATTATATATATATATCTGGAATATGCTGGATGGTAGAGGAACCAATTGATAAGGATCAATAAGAGGCCCAGTCCTCTACTGTTTTTTTGAGAAAAATATAAATTAAAATATAGTTTTTCTAATACACTCCTGTCCATACTATGAATAACGTCAACATTCTCACGGTTCATGCTGTTGGATTCCAGCCATAGCGTGGTGAAGCTGCAGTGATATGTCTGGAATATGCTGGATGGTAGAGGAACCAATTGATAAGGATCAATAAGAGGCCCAGTCCTCTACTGTTTTTTTGCTTAAAATATAACTTAAAATATAGTTTTTCTAATACACTCCTGTCCATACTATGAATAACGTCAACATTCTCACGGTTCATGCTGTTGGATTCCAGCCATAGCTTGGTGAAGCTGCAGTGATATGTCTGGAATATGCTGGATGGTAGAGGAACCAATTGATAAGGATCAATAAGAAGGCCAAGTCCTCTACTGTTTTTTGACAGTCCTCTACTGGTTTTTGTTGTGTTGAAAAACAGTAGAGGACTTGGCCTTCTTATTGATCCTTAGATCCTTATATATATATATATATATATATATATATATATATATATATATATATATGTGTGTGCGTGTGTGTGTGTGTGTGTGTGTGTGTGTGTGTGTGTGTGTGTGTGTGTGTGTGTGTTAACGCGGTAACAATTTTTGTTTAACCGTTACCAAACTCGATATATAAACGTTTTATTGTAAAACTAAAGATCAAGTTCGTTTTTATTTCTACAAGTCAACTACGGCTAATAGGAAGTAAAATACAAGTATTATTTTTGAATTGGACTCCTTCAAGACAGAGTTCAGTAAAACCTAATTTCTATCGAAGGAGACTACTTTCCTATCGAAGAGTCGATAATGGAAGCTTGTAAAGAGTAAGTGAACTAAAGAGGCAATTCATGGACTAATGCCTGCAACTCATCATCCCTCGGAAGTCTGCCTGTTATAGCAACTGAGTGAATCAAATGAAACAATGACTCCACACATGCATGGCCAATAAAAAACTACTCCTTTACAAGCCTTAAACTTTTACTTCAGTAGCATCCGGTTCCAGGCCATCAAACGATTAGTAGTAATTCGTTTTATGGCAGTTTATGATTTTTTTTCGTAGTTTTCTACATTATCTTTATGGAATTATTTATAAAATTACAATTTTTTTAATCTAATATAAAGACTCTGCATTTGATAACAGGCTGGCAAAATTTAAGAAAACCCTTTAACTTAAGAATATTAGAATAACTTTTTGATTTCTTAGTCTGTATGAAACAACTTTTAATATATATGCTGTTTTATGTATGCTGGCCAACAAAAATATATTTCAGGGATGCGATAATTGTTTCTTTATTTTTCTACCCGAATCTTGTCTATGATATTACGACGAAAAATGTGTACTTTATTCAGGAAATTAAGAAAATTAAGTTACATAATAATACGCAAAGTGAAAATATATATTAACACGATTATAGATGCAGTAGCTAGTATATTGTCTAAAAATTATTATTATTTCAAATACCACTTAACGATTATCGAACTTTATTTTCTAAATGATCATTACCTATAGATTTGGAATTATTCCAGTGAAGAGCGATTTCAAACACTTCAATAAGTGATATTTATACTGTATTTGTATCTCAAGCAATTTCACGCATAAAACAAACTCTCAAATGATATAACAATAGTGATCCTATTTTATAGGGTTCCTTTTTATTTATTTTTTATTTTTAACCTTTCTATGAGATAGTAATTATAAATAAGTAAAATACCTATAACTATGTTCTTTATAGGTTCAAATTAGGTCACTTACTCTATTTGCCGCTCAAGGAAGTCCACTCCTATAGTTTTCTTGTACTCTTTGGTAAAAGTGCCTTTGCAGTATCTTTGGATCATACTAGACTTGCCAACTGCTCCATTTCCTACAATTACGACCTGAGGACAATATTGTATGATTAAATTCTTAAATGAGTATATATATATAGTTCAAAACATAAAGTCTTCATATATTCAGCAATTTTTAATAACTTCAAATAGAAATGTTTTTGTTCATAGAGTTAATGTTATTAATGAAAACTCTTCAATGTCATTATTCAATTTGCATAAATATACAGCCAACCACTGGTCCCTAATAATGAGTATCGCCGTGTTGTTTTAACTTATTTTTTTTGTTTTATTTGCAACAATATATAAGTAATTAAGTAAGTATTACAAGCAAATGATATGGTAAAATAGTAACAATTGGCTTGAGGGGGGAGGGGAAGTTGCCCACTGACAATAGCCACATTGGATTAACTTGAGTTATACTTTTGGGTATCATTACACAAAAAGATCTCTTGGCAACTTACGCTTCAGGTGTCGTGTTTTCAGGGATATGGGTAGATTGGACTAAAGAATTGGGACGTTTGGGTAGGAGAAATGGAATTTCTGACATTGGGATTTTGCGAGGGTATGGACAAAATCAATGTGTGAGGCCATTATGGAGAGCTAAATTGGATAGGTAATGTCGTTTTGCGGAGTATTCTGGATTGTAGAGTTTGGATCTAGTAAGAATTTGATGGTTTTATGGAACCCCAAATTTCAAGGCCGTATGTCCATTCTGAGTACTGTTGTGTAAATCAATCGTTTGTTATGTTGTGATAGTTTAGTTCTGTTGCCATGTAGTCATAGTAGAAGTCTGCACCGTCGATTCAATTCTTATTTTTTTGTTTTGATGTAAGGATTCCAAATTAGTCGCTTGTCTAATGCGAGTCCTAGATACTTAATTTGTGATTTTTGAGGTATTAGTGTGCTATTGAGTGCAACTGGAGGGCAAATAGAACGTCGGAGACTAAATTTTACGTGGCTTGAATTGCTGCTGTTTGTTTGATTTCGTGCAAAAAACATGGCGGTCATCAATACCCAACACTCTTCACACCGTATTTAAGTTCCCCAATCATGGGAAGTAGCAGGCACACGCACGCTAGGCCGACTTTATATATATATATATATATATATATATATATATATATATATATATATATATATATATTCTTTCCTTCTTTTCCTTTTCTATATTTTTTTTTGCTGCTGTTGACCTTGATCCTCCATTGAGTCAGCCAGGATTCTAGCAGAGCTAGGTATTCTTGTTGAGATGAGGATGTCATATTTGGATCTGAGTTGGACGTTAAGATTGCAGTATCAAGTTTTCTGTCGGGAAGGTATGACTTAAGGTTGAGGTAACAAGTCAATGGGAGTGTATTTTTTAGCTTGAGTAGTAAACCTTGGTGGTAAACCTTCTTTACATCCTAACTATGATTCAACTATTTATTAGAAGGCACACAATAATAAAATTGATGTGGGCTCCATGTGACATCCTGTTGCTCTTATTAAATAAAATGATTTGCTGCTCTACATTTAAAATCGTATCGTTATAAACAAAAATGTTCCTATACAAATCTATTGTAACACTTTCAGGTACGGAGAATATTTCAATTTTTTATGTTCACCTTCCTCCAACCCTCCCTCTCCTCTCAGTTGATTTCGCTCAAAAGGCAAGATGCACAACACATTCTAAGCCTAGATGCTTTTGAGTCGCGGGAGATAAGTACAGACGTTTCGCCGAAACTAATAAAAATCGGGAGGCTCAAAATGAATAATTCCGCTGAATCTGAAAAACAATTTTTTCGCTACCTCAATTCCTTAATTTCTCATTTATCGGTAATCCGGATTTTAAACACAAATAACTACACCAAATAATTAACAGAAAATTGAAGTTTCATGCCCGATTTAATATGGTGCACGTATTACATGCGGGAAGCATTTGTCGGGTGGCTAATTTAGTAGCGAATCAATTCAACCCAAATCAAAAGGCTTAATTTACGTGATTTTAGCCATAGTGCCTCAAAGATGTATTTCCAAGGTAATCTTTTTATCAGCACTACTATCATTTCGAAAAGTTTCGATGTTTAAAATAGAAGAAATCTGAATGTATTTATTTTCATAGTTCCTGTATAATATTCAAATATAACACACCAAATAGAATATTTATTTACATAAAAAGTGGAAGATAAAAGGTAGTATTTGAAACATTGAAGTCAACTCTAAAAAGGATTTTATATTGGAGAACAAAACATTGATGGCAACTGAAGAAAACAACTTCCTTCCAATCAATTTTCATGACTGTCAATTAATTTTCACTTGAGCAGTTAAGTAAGAGTAATATTCAATTACGGAGGAAACCTCTAAACAGATTTTTTTATTATATTAAATTCAGATTCCAAATTAACAAACTTAAGAAAAAACCACTTGATGTTTTATCTGAACGCCTTCACTAATAATGACTCTTTAAACAAATTTCCCTTAGGTGAAATCAGCTATTGAGGTTGGCCTCAACATAGGGTTTCCAAAACATTACGTCAAATTTCCATCCATCCTAACCAGAAGATAACGCAAATGAGGTCCGTTCAAAACTATATATGTATAATAAAACCACACACACACACACACACACACACACACACACACACACATACATATATATATATATATATATAGTTATGTTAGCTGTAACATAATAAAACAGCAATAACATAATAACTTTCATATAACATAAATATGTCTTTAATAAAATATAACGATAATTGTAATAACACATAACAATAGTTCCAACATAGTATAATAGCTAGAATAATAATAATTCTAATATAGTTCAACTAAGATAAGACAATATACTGTAGATATGCAAAAACATAAGGCTGTGGCCCTGCTCAATGTAAACAGACCAGAGAAGGTGACTGTAACCAGTAACTCTAGTGCAATATGTATATTAATTTTTAAGTATCTTTAGTCTTGGTAAGTAAAAATAGCATAAACAACTCCTGTTACACTCTAATTTAACAACAATGTGCAATATTATAAAGAAGCACCTGTATTTTTACAGCCCTGAAGAAGAGAAAATAAAATTCTCGAAAAATCGGCATAAGCTAAGACGTTTTTTCACCAACATTGACCAAACCTCCAAAAAAACAACAACACCATATATATATATATATATATATGTGTGTGTGTGTGTGTGTGTGTGTGTGTGTGTGTGTGTATAATAAGTTTCATATCGCATGTTTTACAAAGCATTTAACACATTATTTATTTATTATTGTTTCGAACTGTATCAAGTCGCAGTTAGAAAAGTAACACTTATACGCTTGAGAAATGGATTCTCTTTTTCAAAAAGACTGCGTAGCTAACGTCCGTCTAGTCTGCTAATGCGAAGACAGACTCTTCGCTAATTTCCCAGCTTTGGCAATTTAAGCTAATCGTTCCTGTTCTGGTTTGAATGACTCTTCGAGTGAGATGGAGGTCATTTGAGTGATTAGAGTTTCTTTCTGGTCATGCAACAGCTCCTTACTCAACGTCCGATGTCTCGAGCAGCCTAGTTCAAATCTCCTCCCAGAATTTTCTTCATTCAATAGGGCGTCTTTCATTAGCATTCCCAACCTGAATTCTTAAAACTACTTCCCGTGGACATTTTCTCACGCGCAAAAGAATAGTATAAGCTCGGTCAACACTGGGTTTTCAAAATGCAAGTCGCCCTTTCACTTAATGTTAAGGACCCGTAGCCTCTAAAAAGGATCTCTTTAATCAAACTGTTGTATCCATCCAGCTATCTGTTACAGTTATATCTTTTATCAGATTTCCCTTAAGACAAATCAGCTATTCCGGTAGTCCTCATGACGCGTTTCTCGAAATGTTTCCTCAAATGTCAATCGATTCTACCTTGGAGATGACGAAAATAAGGTCCCTTCGCAATTATATATATAATACACACAAACAATTCTCTGTTACCACTCTAGCGGTCGCAACTATTGTCCTTTCGTTGACAAACGCGATACATTAGCGGTTCATGTAAAACTGAAGATTAACTATATTCGGGTATTTAGGTTCGTTAACGGTTGAAATCGAACTGGGAAAAGAGGGGAATTGAAAAATTTCAAATATCTCCATTATTTTAAGTCGGATCGAAAAATTATATTAAACCAATCCCGTTGAAAATGTAATTACCTATAAGTGTTGTTATATACATATATCATCTATTGTGAATATTAACTGTGATATTTAGATATTTTAGAGTTTTCAGCCTTCAGTAAACCCCCACTCGTACTCATGTTATATTTACAATAAGCTGTAAAATCAATAGTCCCTTAAGGGAAATCTGCTATTGAGGTCGTACTCATGAGTTTCGAAAAATTTCTTCAAATGTCCATCGATCCTACCCAGGAGATGACGAAAATGAGGTCCGTTCAAAATTATATATATATATATATATATATATATATATTTGTCTGTTAACGCTCTAGCGGTCGCAATTTTCGTTTGATCGTCACCAAACTCGATATTTAAGCGTTTTATGTAAAAATAAAGATCAAGTTCGTTAATGGCTGAAATCGGACTAGTGGGAGGGGGGGTTTAGAGGGGTGGATTTTCGAAAATTCGAAATATCTCCGTTACTATACGTCGGATCGAAAAATTATATAGAATCAATCTTATTGCAAATTAAATGTACTATAAATGATGATATATAAATGTATTCTGTATCTTAAATATTAACCGAGAAATTTGAATTTTTCTGTTTTCAGTTTCTGAGATGAGATCGGCCAACTTCGGGTCTAGTCGTGAGTTTCCGTCAAGAGCTAGTTCGGGCCGTTCCCGTAACTGTTTGACTCTCTATTCTGAAATTTCTCTATTGTAAAACTTCACGTGGGAAATCTGCTTAGTTTACGCAGCCCCTGCGTGACGGACTTTTTTATTTCTTTTCCTTCAGTCTATTGATTTCTCTCTTATACTCCATTAGTAAAACTCTTCTAGAAGTGTTCTTTTCGTTTTTCAATTGCATAACAGCTGTGACAACGACTAACGAATTAGTAATTATCTTCTGCTCATCCCCTCATCCCACAGCTGATATTATGTAAAGATACTTGTTGACGGGGCTCGGGTTGGCCGTGCGAGTTAGGGCGTTGGTCCTAATCTCTCATGGCATACCTAGAGTGGCGGGTTCGAATCCCGCGCTTGGGCAGTGGAAATTTGTTTAATGAAGGACTCATTGAATAAACTCCTTGTGCCCACCCTCGCTAGAAAAGGATGGTAACCTGTAGATAACCCGTCCCGATTAGCCATAGTAGCATAAAGTGGACGTAAAATAAAATTAAAAAAAAAAGATACTTGTGAAACAATTACCTATATAAATTCACTTACCCAATCGATGGCGGAAGGTAAAAAGAATAAAAAGAAGAAAAGCATCAAATGATTATTAAAATAATTTTTATTTTTCAACTAATTTCGAGTCAACATGACGCAGCAAGGACTACATTATTACATGGGACTTTCCATTAGCTGCGCCAATCAGAGAGTGGCTTACAAAGTATGGCAGGTCAAGTCAGCTGATTTAGATGGATACGTGAAAAAATAAAAAATATTTTTATAAATATTACCCACATTTTTGACATACCATACTAATATTTCTCTGTTTGACACAGCTAGTAGATGATCATATGTAATGAAGTCGTTATTGAAGTATCCCTTGCTGTTCTATTTTAGCAGATTTCCCTTAAGGGAAATCAGCTATTGAGGTCGTACTCATGACGCGATTTTTGAAAAAAAATTTCAAATGTCCATCGATCCTACCCAGGAGATGACGAAAATGAGGTCCGTTCAAAATTATATATATATATATATATATATATATATATATATATATATATATATATATATTTGTCTGTTAACGCTCTAGCGGTCGCAATTTTTTTTTTATCGTTACCAAACTCGATATTTAAACGTTTTATGCAAAAAGACAGATCAAGTTCGTTAATGGCTGAAATCGGACCAGTGGGAGGGGGGGGGGTTAGAGGGGAGATTTTCGAAAATTCGAAATATCTCCGTTACCATACGTCCGATAAAAAAATTGTATGGAACTAATCTTATTGCAAATTAAATTTACTATAAATATTGTTCTATAAATTTATTCTCTATCTTGAATACTAACCGAGATATTTGCATTTTTATTAAATTTGGGCCGATAACGGATGGCGAACGGGTTTCCCGCCAGAAGCTAGTTCGACCCTTTGCCGCAACTGTTCGGCTCTCGTACGGACATTTCTCTATTGTATAACTTCACGTGGGAAATCTGCTTAGTTTACAAAGCCCCTGCATGACGGACTTTTTTCCTGATGACGCATCGCGCGGTCGCTGAACTGTTTGAGGAATAAAAATGATTTTCATAGTCATTTGATGTTTTTCTTTTTTCTTAACCTTACGCCATCGATTGGTTAGTTAAGTATACAAGCTTCAAAAATATTTTAGATCCTTTCTTTTTTTCAGTTGTAAATTTGAAGAAAAAAAAGTTAGTCACGCAAGGGCTGGGCAATCTAAGATTTCCCACGGGCAGAAGGGGGAAGGGGGTTGATGGAGGCTGAAAACAAGAAATTACGACTAGCTCGCTTATTAATTGAGGTACAAAATATGCATAGAACAACAATTGTAGCCTAACAATAGTTAATATTATACAATCCGACTAAACAACGGAGATATTCTAAATATTCGAGTTCCACCCCCTATAAACCCCCCACTATTCCAGGTCCAATTACAGCAAACAAATATGATCTTTAGTGTTGACTGAGACGATTAAATACTTTGTAAATAAATCAAATTTCGTAATAAGAATTTAAAATCTAAATTGATGACATCATGAGACAACGAACTTGCAGTTATCTCGTATGATAAAGGTCCCTTGATAATAATATTCGGTATTTAAGCTAAGAATAAAGTGATCGGTGATATAACAGCTTATTGTTAATATGAGTAGAAGTGATGGTTTACTGAAGGTTGAAAACTAATACTACATAACTATATATCTCGATTAATATGCATTAATTGCATAATTTGTAATAAGATTGATTCAATACAATCTTCCGATCATACTTATGACAACAGAGATTTTTCAACTTTTCGAAATTTTCCCCTTCTAGACCCTCCCCTCCTCCGATTTCCATTGTTGGCGAACTTGATCTTAAATTTTGCATTGTATATCAAGTATGTGGTGAGTTCACTAGTGAGACATGTCAGCACTTGGGAAATCTGTTTAGTTTGCCCATCCCGGGGGTCCATGATGAACTTTTTTAAGGGAGACTGTTACTGATAAAAAAAAACTGAAATAGTCGCATCAGGCAGAGCTGATTCGGCCCACTTCGACTTGCGAAGTGACGCTCTAAGTCCCACAGAATTCCAGAAACTCACTATGTAGCAATAAATAATTAAATTTTAGAAATGATACATTACTCCCATTCAAATAATTCTCAGTCAAACCAAATTTTATATGTCAGATGTTATGTAATTCCACTGGATAATTCACATAAATACCATACCTTGATGGCTATTTCCAAGTCCTCCTCCCTCATAGTAAAAGATGGGGACGACGGAATTTCATACTTTTCTCTGCACTCTTCATATCCACCAATGAAACCAAACCTGAAACAATTGTAGCTAATTAGGAATGGATTACAAAATTATTTTGTTCGGCGCTAAAATTAGGAAGTGTCTGATATGATATCTAGAAATGCACACACTATCGTTAATAATAAGTTTCAGGATAAAATTTAAATATGAGACGACATTCCAAGACAATAGAACTTATTCAAGACAATGTTTCGCTTATTTGGATATTTTTACGTCTGAATGCTTCACCTGAATAATTTTGTAATTGAAATTGTATTAATTATTACATTGTTATACAAAGTCGTGCTTTCATTATGCTTGGTAATCTGTACCAACACTCAGATTGTGTCCAAAGCAGTATTTTTCATTTAAATATATTTTTTACTCCGGTTTCATGGCCTTAACAGGTTATTCTAAATGGTATTTCCTTACATTGAATCGTCACAGGGTTTATAAATGATAATTCGGGTCAAATGCAATAATACTAATCAAAATTAAGTAATGTAATAAATTATCTCGAATCTGCTAAAACTCTTATGTAAATTCTCGAAAACATTTACGTACTATTTGTTAAATTTAGAATACGTAGATATATTCTATATTTAACAAATTGTATCGAGATTCACATACGATTTTTAGCAGGTTTCCCTGAAGGGAAATCAGCTATTGAAGTCGTATTCATAACGCGATTTTTGAAAGATATCCTCCAATGTCTAACGATCCAACCCAGGAGGTGACGAAGATGAGGTCCGTTCAAAACTGCATATAATACATATAGTGCGAAAGTTAAACCATATTTGGTTGAGAACAATTGATTTTCCTCAGCTTATCCTGTATATTTTCATCCCCTTTTCCAAGTATTTTTGAAACTATAAAATCTGTCAGCGCTTACTTGCTAAATTATTACACATCTCTTTATAACATGGCATATGGGACCTATTTATGTTTTTTGCTCTTGACCTTCTAAAATTGTTTGAATGTTTACTGATACTGGGTCAAAAATATAAATTTATTTCCTCATTCAGTACATCATATTTATTTTCATCCCCTGATCTGTAATTACACTGAATGAGGAATACATTATATAGCTTAAGCCAAACAATTTAAGAATGCAGTTACCTAAAGCAAAGAAGAGGAATGTGTGTGTGTGTGTGTGTGTGTGTGTATATATATATATATATATATATATATATATATATATATATATATATATATTCGTTGCTGCCATGCCCCATTATTAAACTGTTAAAAAAATTAGCAGATACTGGGGTTATAAACAAACTTGTATTTTCTTCATTCAATACATCATAATATTAACAACCGCAAGGCATTTTAAGCTGTGTAGCTCATCATCCAGGGGTCCTTTTTTCTACCAAATTACAATTTAGAAATATTCCTAATTTGGTATACATTCTAATTTCTATTTATCTACCTTATTATTCTTTCCTTTCCTTATGTACATAGAATTCTGCTTAATTAGTATTGTCTCATATTTTTTCTAAATCCCATAAATTTATAAAAACATTTAATTTTAATTCTATATTCAAAATGTATCAATATGGCTTGTATTAAAAGAGATGAATATTTAAGAAGAGTGGCCTATCCAAAATCTTTTTATAATCTTTTTTATTAGAAAGTTATAATCTAGGCTAATGCTATTCCTATCCTGTATGTTTAAAATATTAATTTTAAATTGTTCTGATAAAAATAATTAAATCCATTTGGATAAAAATAAAAAATTAAATTATTTATTAACGTCCACTTTTAGCAACGAAGGCTAATTGAGACGAGTTATCTACAGGTAACCAGGGTGGGGCTAAGGATTTTATTTAATGAGATGATTAGGTAAAAATAGGTGCAGGTTCGATCCCTACCAAGGGAAAATATTAGTTCACGAAGTCGCTAACAGAGGGCATTAGTGTCGTAGAGCTTATGGATCAGCGGGAGTCTAAAGATTATATACTTCTGACAGCCCCTCGGAATGACTATCCATTATGACTCTCTTAGCTCCCGTCCACAGGGAGGCTAAGAGCGTGAACTGGCCACAGATCTGGGTAAAATGGGGCCCGTCAGTCTACTAGAGACAATCAGTCCAGGTCCTCCTTGGATAACAGGTGTGTGTGTCGAGTTGATCACTTACTTCGTAAAAACTCTGATCACGAATTCCAAGGAACTCAAGTGTTTCGCTTGGGGGGTGCCAACCGAAATATATATATATATATATACTAGCTAAGGTATCCGGCTTCGCTCGGGAAATCATTTGAGGCTGAATGATGGTGGTATTTTTTTTGCAAGGCTTCAATGTTTAGAACTACACCCGTCTGGGCGCATTGTTTTCCCGCGAGGATGACACACCTTGAATAATTTAAATCATAATCATGGATAGCATTTATTATAATTAAATATCACCTATAACGTACATATTTCTTGACAATTCGATCTTACTTATATACATAACATTATGTACATAATAGTAAGTTTGAGTAGAAAACAACATACAACATTTCAATTGAAATACGTTAACAGGATTAACTGTTTTAGTTATCAACATTGCTTTAATAAAATTACTTCTTCAAAACATTAATTTCGAATTTGCTGGGGTAAATAAATAACAGTGGAACCCTAAAAGAAAATTAATTTATATTGTAAAAGCGACGTGAGGGAAATAGATTGTAGCAACTTCAAATCATATTAAGTTTAAACGAACACAGGAAATAAGTTACATATATATATATATGAAATGAACGGACCTCATTTTTATTTTTCTCGTTATCTCGTCATGATTACAACTCCAATAACTGATTTCCCTCGAAGTTAATGAACCATAGTTGCCAATTCGGATGGTTAACGTTCTCTGAAATCAACGGGGCTGAATTATAATATGGGATGTTTGTTCAATATGTGGAAAGCATGTCTCGCCGAGGGTAAGGTGTAAACTAGGAGAAATGAGGTGGGAAGAGAGAGTAAGGGCGGGGCGGGGCTATACTGGAGCTGGACGAGAGAAATCAGCAACGGGACAGGTCACCTCTGCTGCTAACGGAACCGGAGGGAAGGTAGTGTGCGTACACCTGCTCCTCCCATAGCTGGTACCTACCTACATCGGGAGCAGGCAGATTAGGATAAAGAGCTACAAATAAGCCCCTAGGGGTTGGAAAGTATACTCCCCGCACTCCCAGCCAATGTCATATACTCAATCCTACATCATGAGCCCTTGTCGTCAAATAATCATGTTTTTGCAAATAAAAATGTAGAGCATCAGAGAACTAAGCCTCCCCCCCCCCCAATCTTTCCCACCCCCACACAGGCTCTCTCTCTCTCTCTATCCCTCTATCTTAATGTTTGATGTATAAGTTTTAATTTAATTTATAATACTTTAGTTTAATTAATAAATAGTAAAATAATAAACATGCATGTCTATTGTCTGTAAGAGAGGACCATAGGCCCTATGACAATAAAAGCATCTATCAATCTCTCTCTCAAACACAGACACTTCTGGTATGGGGTAAGGAACAGCGGGGGAAGAGGAGGATAAAAAAATGGTTAATTAAACTGCTTCAGATCAAATTGTATTTAGTTTTATTTTTATTTCTTAGAAATTTATGCCACCAACGAAATTGTACCAACATCTTGAGATTTCTTCTTATTCATTTAATTATTTTAAAATTTCATTAATTGCAATGTTAAATAAAATTGGGATATTGACCTTCCTTGAATCACACTCTTAATTAAATCTATAGGTTTACTCGCCTCTATTTTGGTTGGAATCTGGGTTTGCATTTGATTTAATTGCTGGATTAATAATATGTTAATTTTGTGGGATGGGAAAATTTTCAGAGAGTCATTTTTCAATAAGACTTCTTATTAAAAGCCTTGGTATTCTCCAGAAAAATTTATTGAGCAATCTTTTTTTAGAGCGATTCACAACTGAAAATTTAATTTACCTACATAGACTTAATTCAACGGGAAGTCTAAGAAGTATTTCATGACACTCAGTCTCTTATTGGTTTTTCAGATGATTATCGATAAAGTTAACTCGCCTCACAGATTTGAATCTATCTGTCTTTTAGCAGATTTCCTCTAAGGGAAATCAGCTATTGAGATCGTACTCATGACGCGATTTTCGAAAAATTTCTTCAAATGTCCATCGATCCTACCCAGAAGAACACGAAAATGAGGTCCGTTCAAAACTATATATAGGTATATATATATATATATATATATATATATATATATATTTGTCTGTTAACGCTCTAGCGGTCGCAATTTTTGTTTGATCGTTACGAAACTCGATATTTAACCGTTTTATGTAAAAAGACAGATCAAGTTCGTTAATGGCTGAAATCGGACCAGAGGGAGGGGGGGTTTAGAGGGGGGATTTTCGAAAATTCGAGATATCTCCGTTATTATGCATCGGATCGAAAAATTGTATATAACCAATCTTATTGCAAATTAAATTTTCTATAAATATTGAAATATGCGATTATTCTCTATTTTGAATATTAACCGAGATATTTGCATTTTTCAGTTTTCAGCAAACCGCCACTTCTACTCATGTTACGTAAACAATACTCTGCTACATAATAAATCACATTATTGGAAGTTTAAATACCAAAAATTGTATTCAAGAGACCTTTATTATACGAGATACATGCAAATATGCCCTGGTGACTCCCCCCCCCCCATCTTAAAGTTTTGGACTACTAAAATTTTATTGATTGAGATAACAATTATTCTGACTCATTATAAATTACACTAGTAGATATAGTAAATAGTTCTCAATAAAATTAATGTGTTATATTCTGATATATTTCAGTAATTGTTTTTCTTTCCGGTGTGAGGCAGGCCGACCCGTTTGTTTACATTTCTAACCCAACGCTTCACAGGTTCGCAGGTTATTGAAATTGGATGAAACATTTATTTCCGTTTGTATTTATTCACGGTGTTGTTGTGTTAGCAGTATGTAGATTTATCTATTACTAAACTTCACGAGGGAAATCTGCTTAGTTTACGCAGCCCCTGAGTGACGGACTTTTTACTATTAGTTTGTGCGTGACCTTCTTTTTGGAAAGGTCGTGCCTCTCTTCATATTATTATGTAACTCAATAATGTGATTTAGTTGTTTACATCATCTGACCTTCCATTTACTTTGTTTAGAAATACATTTATTTGTAGTAACATTTCCGACGAATAAACCACACGGCAAGACTTGTAACCTTTAGCAAAGAATATATAATGGACTGATGATAGGATTACATAACTTCTTCTTACTGGGAACTGTATAAAAATGACGTTTGTGGGTTCCACTTTAGAAAAAAAAAAAAGTCCGTCACGCAGGGGCTCTGCGTAAACTAAGCAGATTTCCCACTCGAAGGTTTACAATAGATAAATATACATACATACATACATACATACATATATATATATATATATATATATATATATATATATATATATATAAAACACTACGGTATAATACTAACGCAGATATTTTGAATTTTAGGAAATCCCCCCTCCCACTGGTCTGATTTTAGCCATTAATGAAATTGTTCTTTCTTTTTACATAAAACGTTTAAATAAGGGTTTAAAAAATAAAACGGTTAAATAAAGGTTTGTAACGATCAAACTAAAATTGCGACCGCTAGAGCGTTAACAGAGAAATATATACAAAACTTTGAACGGACCTCATTTTCGTCATCTCCTGGGAATCCACGAGGGGGATTTTCGTCTTAAGGGAAAATCGCTTTTGAAGGAATTTGAGTGTTTCAGTATTTTGATAGTGATGGCAGTGGTGATCGCACCGAGTCAAAATTCGATATAATCTTCAGTCCATGGCTCATTGTTGTATAATATTATCTAGGATTTCAATTTTTGGAAGTGCTATTAAAAATGATCAAAGATGTGGTCCGATGTTTTCCCTAAATCTTTAGAACATCCAAATTTGTTCAATTTCGTTCGTTTTGTTGTTGTTCGGGTGGGTTTAGAGAGCAGGATTTTCGAAATATCTCCGTTACTATAGGTCGGATCGAAAAATGGTATAGAATCATTCTTACTGAAAATTAAATGTACTATAAATATTGTTATATGTTCTCTATCTTGAATATTAACCATGATATTTGCATTTTTCAGTTTTCAGCCTTCAGTAAACTCCCACTTCTACTCGTGTTACATAAACAATACTCTGTTATATAATAAATCACATTCAAAGCTTAAATACCAAATATTGTTATCCGGAGACCTTTATCATACGACATAGATGCAAATATGTTCTTGTGACTCATCCCCCCCCCACCCCAAGGAGTGATTAATCATCAAACATAACATAGGAATAAGACTTGGGGATGAAAGGCGGGGAGGTGACCATCTTTGTATTAAACACATCAAGAAAAAAGTGATAGTCATTGTACATTAGTTGAGGGGGCTCGCGGCCATAATTAGTATGATACCGACGAAGCATTTAAACGGTGAGTATTGGTGTCTGGTTTAAGTGCGGCGCTTTAAGCTTTTATGGGATTGTGAGTCCTCCGAGTATGAACCTGTGACAAAATTTAAGTATCCCAGGTTTATTATATGAGTAGGTGACTTAGTGAATTACTATCCTCGTGCTTAAAACAACAATGACAAAAGTCAGTCACGCAGGGGCTGCGTAAACTATGTAGATGTCCCACGTCTGAAATGACACACTAGTAATTTCTTCTCGCCATATATTCTCTATTTCCAAGTCAAAATTCGATGAGTAGAAGTGGGAGTACACTGAAGGCTGGTAATAAGAAATTACAAATAACTCCCTTAATATTTGAAGTGAGAGAAAAAATACATAGAACAACAATTGTAGTGCGTCATAGTTTAACATGATTGGTTCTATAATATTTTTCAAAAGTCGGTTAATATTTAAGTCAGGAGAATATGTGTAGAACAACAATTGTAGAGCATCAATAGTTTTTAAAAAAAGTCCGTCACGCAGGGACTGCGTAAACTAAGCAGATTTCCACTTGAAGTTTTACAATAGAGAAATCAGCCTAATAACAACAGTATTAGTAAGGAATCTCTAAACATATTCCTGAGGGACGATCAGTTACCGACATGGCCGCCCTAGCTCTCGGCGGAAAATCCCGAACATAGCCGACTCCTGACGACCACACACACAATACAAATACAAATATCTCGGTTAATATTCAAGATACCGAATAAATGTTCAGAACAATATTTATAGTAAATGTAATTTACAATAAGATTGGTTATATACAATGTTTTAATCCGACGTATGGTAACGGAGATATTTCGAATTTTTGAAAATCTCCCCTCTAAACCCCACCTCACACTTGTCCGATTTCAGCCATTAACGAACTTGATCTGTCTTTTTGCATAAAACGTTTAAATATCGAGTTTTTTTTTTATATTATATATATATATATATATATATATATATATATATATATATATATATATATATATATATATATATATATCTATATATATATATATATATATATATATATATATATATATTTCTAACTTTTATTATAAATAACGTTTTGTAAATCATTAATAAGTGTTACTTTTCTGTGCGGCCCGTCAAAAAAATTTTAAAATTTAATTTGCCCCGTTGATTAAAAAGGTTGCTCACCCCTGGTATAAATAAATAAACATTTATGAGTCAAGACTGTAAGATCTTAATATATGGCTTCATCATGCTACGTATTTGCATATATCTCAAATAATAAAGACCCGATGGAAAAAGAATATTTGGTATATAGCTTGGAATAAGACGTGTCCATGATATAATTGGCTTTTCGTTAACTAGTGATTTCTAAAAGTGGGGTTTACTGTAGGCTGGAAATTTAAAAATGCAAATATTTCGGTTAATATTCGAGATAGAGAAAAAATGTATATAACAAAATTTATATAAAATTACATTCGCAAGTGAGATTAGTTCTATACTTCGATGCGTATTATATAATCATTGAGGTATTTTGTATTTTCGAAGTTAACCCAAACCCCCCCCCACTTGTACGATTTCAACCATTAACGAACCTGATATTTACATTAAACGTTTGAAGATCGAGTTTGGAAGTTATAAGGCAAAAATTGGGACCGGTAGAGCTGCACAGGCAAGTATATAGATAGATAATTTTGAACGGACCTCATTTTCGTCATCTACTTGGTAGGGTCGAAGGACATTTGAGGATATACGAAAATCGCGTCATGAATGCAACCTCAACAGTTGATTTCCCTTCAGGGAAATTTGCTAAAATATATTCTCGTATATTATGTATGTTTATACATAAGAATGGGAAAGTGAAAATCTGTTGGAAAATCCTGAAAGTTGAAGGGATGGTGTATGTGGAGCTGGCGTGACAAAGGAGCTGGAGAATAGTTGCTGTCGATAGGGAAGAGCAGGTTGATGCTCCCTCGCCCCGTGCACGGCTATTGTTTTTGAACAAGGAGCTACAGAATAAAGGCATACAGAATAAAAGTGCCTCTAAAAAGCCGCCACAATCGTTATGTTTATCAGGCACACAAGAAAAAGTCCGTCACGCAGGGGCTTGCGTAAACTAAGAAGATTTCCCATGTATAGTTTTACAATAGAGAAATTTCACGAGAGCCGAAGAGTTAAGAAAACGACCGACCGAGCTTTTGGCTGGAAAGTCACTCCCATCCGTTATCCGCCCCGATTTCATAAAATTTCAAATATCTCGGTTAATATGCAAGATAGGGAATAAATGTATATAACAATATTTATAATAAATGTAATGTGCAATAAGATTGATTCTATACACTTTTTCGATCCGACGTATAGTAACGGAAATATTTCAAATTTTAGAAAATCCTCCCCTCTAAACCCCCTCTCCCACTAGTCCGATTTCAGCCATCAACGAACTTGATCTTTCTTTTTACATAAAACGACTAAATATCGAGTTTGGTAAACAAAAATTGCAACCGCTAGAGCGGTAACAGACAAATATATATATATATATATATATATATATATATATATATATATACACACTTTTGAACGGACCTCATTTTCGTCATCTACTAGGTAGGATCGATGGACATTTGAAGAAAAATGTTGAAAATTCCGTCATGAGTACAACCTCAATAGCTGATTTCCCTTAAGGGAAATCTGCTAAAAGTGAAGTGAATTAAAAGTCCGAATGTATCTATAGTTACGAACTAAAGAAAATATTGCAATCGCAAAAATTTTCGGTTTTCAGAAATCAACGGAATTATCCACTTCGACTTTCCCTGAAGCCATATTTACCTATTTCGGCGTGACGTCTGCTGTACGTACGCAACTTATAAGCGGGTACGTACGTATTTTGCATGACTCAGTCTTAGAATGTTGAAATTACATATTTGGGATTGTGTAATGTCTAGTTGTGCACCTTTTGGATTGAAGCCAACGCAGGCGAAAATAATAAATTGCAAATTTCTCAATGGGTATTAGAGAAAAGGCCGTTACGCAGGGGCTGCGTAAACTAAGCAGATTTCCCACGTGTTGGTTGGTATAACACCCTTTTGTTCTATTACAACATATTTCTATGTAAAAACAGGAGGGTTGCAGAAGCAAGATAGTACGAATAACTCACTTAATACTTGAGTTACGAAAAAATGCATAGAAAAACAATTGTATAATAGCAATACTTAAATATAAGGTCCTATAACATTTTACGATCTGACTCATAATAACGACAGTATTTTGAGTTTTAGAGTTTTGAGTTTCCCCCACTATTCCATCTCCGCCAATAACAAATTTGATCTTTAGTGTAGACTGAACCAGTTAAATACCGAGTATGGTATAGATCAAGTAAACATCTTCGAAACAAGAACGTAAAATCTGAATTGATGGCGTTATCACGCTACGAATTTGCTTGTATCTCGCGTAATAAAAGTCTCTTGAAAACCGTATTTAAACTAAGAACAATGTAGTTCATGATAACGGCTTATTGTTAATATAACATGAATAGGAGGCCTTAACCTATGAGTAGAGGCTTTATTGAAGGCCGAAAACTAAAAAATCCAAATATCTCGGCTAATATTCTTGATAGAGAAAATATGTACATTAAAACATTTGTATAGAGTAAGATAAGTTCTATACCCTTTTTCGA
Source organism: Riptortus pedestris (assembly GCA_019009955.1). Lineage (NCBI taxonomy): Eukaryota > Metazoa > Arthropoda > Insecta > Hemiptera > Alydidae > Riptortus > Riptortus pedestris. The sequence continues at coordinate 85,977,144 of CM032233.1, forward strand.
TCCTACGTATAATAACGTAGAAATTTCGAATTTTCGAAATTCCCCCTCTAAACCCCCCCCTTCCCCGCAGTCCCATTCCAGTCATTAACGAACTTCTTTCTTTTCTCATTAACGAACTCCCTTTCTTTTCTTCTTGAAATACTAAAATTTGAGTGGTTGAGATAAAACTGATTCTGATTCATTACAAATTACAGCACTAGCTGTAGTAAATTGTTTTCAATAACATTAATATGTTATATTCAGATATATTTCATTAATTGTTTGTCTTTCCGGTCTATCTATCTATTCAGCGCTACGAGGTTGGCTGGCCTGTTTGTTTACAATGCACTAACATCTCTTCGCTGTAGATTATTAACTTGTATTGTAAATTGACTGAAAGATTTCTTATTACCGTTTGTATTTATTCACTTAACATTCACGGTAGTGTTACCTGTATGCATTTTTATCTATTGTAAACCTTCGCGTGGGGAATCTGCTTGGTTTACGCAGCCCCTGCGCGACGGACTTTTTTTATGTTTGTATATTTGCATTTACTAATTATTATTATTATTTTTAATTAACTCCTTTGCTAAGAGGATTTTTTTTAAAGCAAATAAAGTATTTATCTATCTATCTACAAATTTACATATTCTACTTGAATCAAAATGAATCAAGAAAAATATGTAAGCTTGTCATTACTATTTGCGAGTGAAAGTATTTAATTTGGCCCAACCCCGTTATAAGCATATGAATTAAAAATTGAGGTAAAATAAATGGTTTGAAAGAGCGATCTATTGTAGGCACAATTTAATAGTACAACGATTTTCTGCTAGACAATGTAACAGATGCGAATCTAACGAAGCCTGTCATTAACGTGTAACAGCTAGTGTTGCAGTGATAATGTGTAGGAAGATAAGTAATCATGACTCATAAGCGGAAAAAGACTGAATTCACTTACGAACTACGGCTAACCGCTCAAATCCTACTCGTTTAGTCAGCATAGAGGAGCTTAGAGAGATTTCCAAGTGAATCCGCCAACTTAAGTGACCGCTATTCGTGAACAAACGGTCAGATAACAGAATGGCGGATCGCAGGAGTAGGCCAGTCGAGCTATTGGAGAATAAAGAAACACACCAAGATTAGGCAGTTTCAAGAATTGGAGTGTTTTGCTGAATTAGAGCCTTTGTTAGTGGACGGATGAATAGAATGTCTGCCGTAGCCTCCGGTTCCTCATTCCACTGAATTACCTCATTCGTTGCCCCTTCCTTTTTATGGCCTTCTTTAATTTGTATTGAACAATACTGCATTCAACTAAAATTTTCTTATAAAGAGCCTTCAATTTCTTCTATATTCAGAAGAAAATACCCCCATTACACAAACCCCATTGCATTTGCCACATTCATTTCTTAAATATTAAGAAGGTAAATTTGGTAATAGCAATGTAATGACTAGGATTTTAAGCTAATTTGAATTAAAGTAGGTATTTAGAGGACTGCATTTTACAGACCATTTAGGATCGTTCTAAGCATTTAAAAAAGCCCATGACGCAGGAGCTGCGTTAACTATGCAGATTTCCCCCTACGTATTTGCATTTATTTTAAAACGTGAGAGTTCAATGAGAATAATATTTGGAAATTAAATTTCAAATAAAGTCTTTCATTATATAACAGATTATTGTTTATGTGACATCAGTAGGAGTGACGAGTTATATGGCTGAAAAATGCAAATATCTCAGTTAATATTGAAGTTAGAGAATAAATGGATATAACAATATTTATAGAACATTACATTTACAATAATACAGATATTAAATATTTTTCGACCCGACTCATAATAATGGGGATATTTCGAATTTTCAAAATTTCCCCCCTTTAACCCTCCCCCTCTCCCACTGATCCGATTTCTGCCGTTAACGAACTTAATCTTTCTTTTTAAATAAATAATTATATGTCGAGTTTGGTACCGATAAGACAAAAATTGCGACCACTAGAGCGGAAAAAAATACATCTATACATATATACATAGACAATTTTGAACAGACCTCATTTTCGTCATCTACTAGATAGGATCGTTGGACAATTGAAGGAATTTTTCGAAGTGCACAGGAAGAAATGTAATTCACATAAATTATGTATCTTTTACTTCAATCTTTCCTGATTCTCTGGTTCAGTTTTCTACCTACAAAGCTGCCAGTTTATCTGAAAATTATTTAAAACATTTTTCTTCTTAAACTACCAATAGAAATAGTTAACTGGTGTATTTTTATATGTCCATTCCATTCATAATAATACAATAAATAATAAAATGTCACTGTGTTTTGAAGTTACAGGTAACATTGTTGACCTTCCTCACGTGATATGAGATTTATATCAGGAGTTTAACCAAAATTGCCAATACGTCCGGGGTAAGTTATCCTCAATACGATGTAGTTCAGGGCCACTCAAACACAGTTTATGACTTCCTTTATATGAGGTATAATATTTCTCTTCTGATTTTTGTTGATCCCCACTTATTGTGTTACTAGTTTAACACATTAACTTCAATAAGTTCAGACCCCATATTTGAAATCTACATTAATTGTTTTATAAGAAACCCCTAATTTTATTAAAATCAATGGTTATCCGTCTCCAATGGAGTGGTTCTAAGAAATTAAAAGAGCAAAAGTCAATTATTTGATCTAATTACTGAAGTTGATAGCTCAGCAATGTTTTTGGGGCTTTGCGAAATTTGCCTCGTTTTGATAGATTCATTTGCATTGCTCAAGAAAAAAAACATTCAAAATTAAAAATAGTTGTTACTTCAACACCAGGAAAAATTGTTTCAGATATTTTGTTTTGGTTAATAACAATTCATTAAATAAATAGAGATGTTCGAGGGACGGCTCACTTGTCTTCAAATAACAAATTATTTTTCTTCGGCTGACGGAAAGTTTTCCAGTCCATTAAAAGGGATATTTTATGAGATTCCCAAGTGAATAACGGTATCAGATTAACTAACCTTGGAGATTCGTTCGGAAGAGGGCAATGTTCGGAGCATAATTATTATAATATTCTCCATAAACTCATATGAACTCTTGGTTCGGAACTGGTTTACCAAGTTTCCTTTATCATATTCGTTATTTATCTATCGATTATGCATTTTAATGAATATATTTTATAAATAAACAACGGTCGAAAAATGTCATAGACAGTTTTATGTTGTTTGTGCCTACCGCAAAATACAAGTAAATAAACTAACTAGTTCTACAGCGAATGTTCAGATAAAATTATTTCCTCTTTCATAGTTAAAAAACAAACCGGTACCGATGGGTAACGGGAATATTAAGTTTCAAAAATAAACTAAAATCGAGCAAGAGCTGAGTAAAGTAATATTGTAACATTTCCCTGGTGATGGAATGACACACATCAGGTCAATTTACATATCATTCTCTACTCCACACTTAGTAAGAAGGCTACGTAAACAACACTTGATATTTGAGCTGAATCTGGGGCATTTAGTGCCAGTTTGTAGTTATATGTAAAAGTTGCACGTAGTAGTGTTGTTTTTCTAAAGGCCGAAAACAGAAAAATTCAAATAACTGATAATAAATAATAGTAAAGGATGGCTGGGTATTAGCTATAAATTCTCAATTCTTCAGATAGAGGAGTTTATTTATTTTACGTGCTGACAGTTTCGGGCACCATTGGTTTCCGCCTTCAGAGCAATTGTAGTGGAGGAGTAGCAGGGAGAAAAAAAAACAAAAAAACTAACGCGCTTTCTAAACCACTTTTTTTTGCCTTCCTGCTCCTCCTCTAATACAATTGCTCTGAAGAAGGGAACCAATGGTACCCGGAACTGTCAACATAAAATATAAAGAAACGCCTATATCAGAACAATTGAGAATTTATAGCCGATACCTAACCATCCTTTACTATCGTTTAATAACCAACGGCTAACGAACAACCGATGAACTCTGTTTATACTTTAAGTAAGCATAAAATACCTTGATGAAAAATAATAAGATATGTAAAATTCTTCATTTCATTCATTCACTAATCCACTGATCAAATGATTTCTGTCATTATGAAACTTGTCATTTGATTTTAAATAACGAGATTGATGATGACCAAGTATTAATGTTCACTTATATATGCTTATATATGGGTGTGTGCCATTTGCAAATAATCTTGTTGACTTCATAAGGCCCTTCTCAATTTGTGAATTCGTTTATAGAAAAAGCTGATAAAATAATAGTAAAAAGAGTGCCATAAATACAACATTACAATACTTCTTTTGTACAATCATATACATTAACTAACAATCTTCAATTCATTTCATTAATGGGAGCCATACATGTTTCGGGGAATAATATCGTCTTTTCAGAGGCGAATTCCGTAGTGCTATATGTCACCATTTGACTTCCACACTTACATAACATATAGCTCCTTATATGTTTCATATTCTGCTTCCTGGTCATAACATAAAATCTATAAGATCTACATATCAGCATGGCTTTTAACATCTCAGTCTTAAATAAAGTCCGTCCCGCACGGGCTGCGTATACGCGTAAACTAAGCAGACTTCCCACGTATTTGCATTTATATCAAAAAGAAAAAGTTCAATGAGAACAATATTTGGTATTTAAGCTTTAAATAATGTGCTTCATAATATAACAGCTTACTGTTAATATAACATGAGTCGGAGTGGGGGTTTATTGAAGGCTGAAAACTATAAAATGCAAGTATCTCTCGGTTAATAATCAAGATAGTGGGAGAACGCAAATGACAACATTTATAGAACATTACATTTGCAATAAGATTGGTTCTATACAATATTTTGATCCGACGCGTAATAACGGAGATATTAAGAATTTTCGAAATCCCCCCCCCCTGTATTTTGACATAAAACGTTTAGATATCGAGTATGGTAACGATTAAACGAAAATTACGACCGCTAGGGAATTAACAGATATATATAGATATATATATATATATATATATATATATATATATATTTGAACGGACTTCATTTTCGTCATCTTCTTGGTAGGATCGATGGACATTTGTAGAACTTTTTGAAAATCGCGTTATGCCTACGACCTCAATAGCTGATTTTCCTTAAGCGAAATCTGCTAAAAATCATGCTCTTTATAACAAATCCTCAGACCTACATATTACCACCATCCTTTGGAGTTTTCCATTATGGGGATGATTCATGAACATAGTGAACTTCTCCATCTACAATCTTACCATCGCCCAATATCCCAATTTATCAATCGATTAAAGCCACATTTTTAATAAAGTACATTTTACTGTTTTGTACAATATTCATCCCGTTGTCAGTAGAAACTATGTTTTATGACTTTCCTGAAATGGATAACATAAATGACAACTAACACTAGTAATTATAACACAACGAATTCTCCTATAGGAAAATAATCTACTGCTAAGATGAAATAAATGTTTTCAGATATATTTTTGAAGTAATTTTCTTGAAATTCATCATAAACACTAAGAGGGCGTTGTAAGAAGGGAGGATAACTACGAAAGACTGGTTTGTAATGAAGAGAGAAATCCATTTAAGTTATGATAGTTACTATGCCGCTTGTGCAATGTAGAAGCCATAGATAGGCGAAGGCGCGTCGGTTATGAAGTGACTATTCACTACAGCCATGAAAAAACTGTCAATTAAAAAGAGCATTTGTTTCGAACGGCCTTGGAAGAACAATAGCTTAGAAACTGTGGCTGCATCTGCAAGTAAATTCAATAGGGGAAAAGAAAGGAGAGAACCAGCCAGACTCATTGGTTCATTAGACAATCGAGTAGACTATTCCAATCCATGGTTGAGAGAAGATAATTGCAGCAACCACGTAATTAGATAGCAATGCAAATATTGGAAAGCAAGATTAATTGATAAGAAAAGAAAAAGTTTTGAATATCACAGACAAACAGACAAGATCAACTTTCCCACAAGTTGAGTGTAGTTTAAAAAAGCCGGACTCTACAACCAGACCTGGGATTTAATCGTTAGTACTAGCCTCACCAGTAGCTCAGAAAAACTTCAATGCTTTTAGAAAGTTCGACAAGCTTATACAGAGTATAAAAAAAAAAAACTAGAATAACCAGAAAGAAAATGGACTTATTGAGATGCAACTACACTCACCTGTGCCAAGTTCAAATTAAAAATACATAAATGAATAAAGATTAGAAGATGCCCGAAAATGGTTCTGTGCATTAATTTAAATATTATTTTCAGTCTTTTTAATATTACAAACTATATAATAACTCAAATTAGTTCTAATTAAATAAGAATGTTACTATGTTAGTTTATAATAGCACGACCGAAATACATGGATGGTAACAGATAGGTCTTAATAACTACAATATTAAAAACAATTTTATGAAAAAAATATACATAAAATAAATTTGTGTCTCCATCTTTATTTAAATTTTACAGGGATAAATTTTCTTCTCACTCCTCAGACCTCTCGAATAACATTGAACATTTTAAATTTTTTTCCGCTTTATTGTGACTGAATCATAGCTCGACAAGAAGCAATTGCATGATGCTATCAAGAATCCCAAGGAATAAAAAATGTTAATTCTTGTTCCTATTAGTTTAATTGAGAAACTTCAAACATTGATTGTGCTTCGAATGTTTACCTTTTACAGACTTCCCTTAAAGGAAATCAGCTATTGATGTAGTACTCATGACGAGATTTTCAAAAAATTCCCTCCAATGTCCCTCGATCCTACCCAAGAGATACAGCTCATGCAGATAACTCATGCAGTTAAAACGTTGATCTTAATCTCACATGGTAAACCTAGAGTGGCGAGTTCGATTTCCGCCTGGGCAATAGGAATTTATTTAGTGATGGCATTAAGTAAAATCTTCATTACCACCCTGGCTAGAAAAGGGTGGTAACCTGTAGAGAACCCGTCCTAATTAGCCATAGTTACAAAAAGTGGACGTTAATAAATAATTTATATATATATATATATATATATATATATATATATATATTATATAAATAAATTATGGACTGTTTTTTGAACCAGGTGAGAAAATAAAACTGTTTCTTCAGGTAGCCAATTATTTTATCCCCGACACGTTTCGAGACAAAACTCCTCCTCAAGGTTATTTAGCCATCACTAAAAGTTAAAAATAATTCTTATATTACGCTATATGAAATATATTATACAATACATTTGTCTTTAAAGCTACACTTGGCTAAAAAATATATTTTAGCAATGCAACTATCAATTGAGCAAAGGCAACTTTTGTAAACTGCCCTCTGTTAATTTTTGTTGATTTGATACATATATATATATATATATATATATATATATATATATATATATATATATATATATTAACGCTCTAGCGGTCGAAATGTTTGTTTGGTCGTAACCAAACTCGATATTTAAATGTTTTCTGTAAAAAGAAAGAACAATTTCGTTAATGGCTGAAATCGGAGTGAAATGACTTTAGATTCAAAGGGGAATTTCGAGAATTCAAAATATCTCCGTTATTATACGTCGGATCGAAAAAGAGAATAGAAACAATCTTATTGAAAATTAAAATACCTACGCGTGTTGTTATATTCATATTTCCTCTATCGTGAGTATTAACCGAGATATTTGGAATTTTTAGTTTTTATCCACCCAACCCCTACTCATATCGAATAAACAATAAGCTGTTATATCATGGACCTCTTAGTTCTAAGCATAAATACGAAATATTCTTTTCAAGAGACTTTTATTATGTGAGATACATGCGAATTCGTTGTGCGATGCTGTCGTCAATTAAGACTTTACTATTGATGTTCTACAATTGTTTTATACATTTTTTTTCGGAACTCTAGTATTTATTCGCACTTTCAAGTTTTCAGCTGTCAGT
>CM032233.1:85987500-86117500 GCA_019009955.1 Riptortus pedestris
CAATTAAGTACACAATATCAAAATATTTAACTGCACTTTCTTTAAATTGAAAAAAAAAAGCTTTTTATTTGAAAATAAAAAAAAGTTAGTAGACTAATGCAATCAAAATATTTAAGGTTAAATCAGAATTGTTTTTTACTCCACAAGGTTAGAACTTAATCCGAGTTTCGTATAATACTTTATTGTATATTTTTCAAACATATAATTCTTTTTCATTTTATATTTTTTTGCGGACATCTTTAGGGAATGCACTATTACAGTAGGACTCATCGCAAAATTGAAGGCTAAGATCAAGATAACTTTTCACTTCGATACTCCTAGTTGACTAGTGTTCCTCTCACAGAGGTTACATGAACACGAAAATGATGTCAACTTAATTGTTATTCTCTACATTTACCTTAGTTAGAGCCTTTCTTAAGCAAGACCTTAAATTGATGTTAACATTGAGATGTTCAGCGGTATAATGACCTATAATAAAAATAGTATGACTAAGAGTTGAGGGAGGGAGTTTACTTAGGCCTGAAAGTGAAGGCGAAAAATTCAAATAATTAGGTTAATATTCTAGATAGGGTATAAATGTATAAAAAACAATTATAGGACGTTACATTATGAAGAAGATTAGCTGAATATCAGCCATCTCGCTCTTCAAAGCATTTTTTATTATATCCAGTCCCTAAACCTGCACTTCTCATGCTTCGATTAAACTATTATCGATCTTATAATTTTGCTGAAATAAAATTCCGCTATTAAAAATCTATATATATATTTAATAGCGGTTATTACGTACCTAAAACAGCTGTCACCGCTGGGCTTTGTAACGCATCAAGGGAAAGGATCTTTTATTAATACATGGTTTGGAAGACAGAATACTTTTTATGATAATGAATTATATGGCTTCTTACGTTATAAAAAAAATTACATCCACAGGGGACGGGAAAATTAAAATATTGAGGACAGTGGCGCCTTAAATAACAATTTTACTATCAACAAATCCACAGCAACAACGGGTAGAAACCCTAAACAATGTGACACGGAAATGTCAAAATATTGTGGAAAGTAGACCATTGCCAAAAAAATACCATCTTCATTCAGCCTCAAATGAATTCCCGGGCGAAGCCGGGTACCTTAGCTAGTATATATATATATATATATATATATATATATATATATATATATATGTGTGTGTGTGTGTGTGTGTGTGTGTGTGTGTGTGCGAAAATCGTGACATGAGCACAACCTCAATAGCTACATTTCCATAATAAAATGAAATTTAAAACACCATTCACATTTGTACGTGTCCTTAATTTCTCCGTTTTTATTAGAAACACTGAAAATATGTCAAGCATCATTTTAGTATAAACTTGTTTTCTGTTAAACAAAACAAATGAAGTCACAAAAAAGTTATTTTTGATCCAATGAATTAAAACTGAGAAGAATAGTTAGGATGTTGATTTTCGATCTCTCTTACAAACCTCACTTAAGACGCCTGTATACGGTCTGCAAACAGCATATATTTTAATGGACCTTCAAAATATGTTTCAATTAAAATTGTGGACGGTACATTGCCATTAGGGAATCCCATCTAGACATTTAATAGCATCTAATACCTAAATTCTGAAAATATTTCCCTGTGTACCTAGGTTTGCTGTGCAACGAGCGTATTGGTTATGAGGTATTCTAATACGTTTTAACGTGTATGAATATGTATTATTAAATATATAATACTATTGGATATAAATCTATTTCGGGGATAGATAAGCTAATGTGATTTCTGACGAGAGTGAGGCTTGACCAAAACCTAGCTAGCCCCAAAGGAAAAAAAAGTGTTCACTTATATATGAATTAAAAAAAAAATAGTCTGGTAAATTAACTTGTTGGACAAAGCGCATATTATATAAGGACCTTGTTATTTATTAGGGTGAAATACTATATAAAGAACTCAGTTGCCACCATACATTAAAATGTAATACTCTTGATTCTAAGTAGCTATTTTGTGCAGTAAATGGAAGGTTTTAGTGGACCTAACACAAATATTGGACGTCTTGAATGAGAAACTAGCAAACCTGAAACACATGTAAATGTATAACATATTTATGGGTAATAAAGGCATTAAATTATAGTAATTTTGATGCTACAATATACCATGACGGCTCAGAGCCTTTCACCAAAGAGCGTTTTATGTGTTTTAACTATTACATGAGTTATAAACTCAATTGCATGAAGTGAAAATACTCATAATTATCTCTGTAATTATAGAGGATCACCAGGTATAAACGTATTGAGTACATAATTAGTCGACAGTCACAACTAATAATATTAAGTCTAATGCATTGTGTACATACACTTAAGTTCTTCCGGTTGGAAGCTTTCCCAGAATCAAAACCAAAATGGGAAAGCATTGTAAAATAGAAGAGGGCGGATTACCTTTTTATACATCACAAAAGGTTAAATGTCCTAACAATTTCATCAAATCTTAAAAAATAAATGATTGCAAAATTAGATATTATACTCGTATATATATATATATATACACACATATATATATGGTTTTAGACTATTCCTATTATTCATAGGATGGAAGAAAGCCTTTTAGAACCTAAAATATCCAGCAATCATTGATATGTTACAAGGAATTAGGACAGAGCTGAACATAACCGCCTCAATTTTACTTGAAATCAAAGGCTGAACTTATATTTTATTTTAGCATTGACCAGTGATCTTATTATAGATCGACGGATCATGTTATTACAATAATAGAGTTTCTAATTTATATCTAGTGACATACACCATTTAGGTTGCTGACTGTGTTTATTTTAGTTTTTTAGCTGACTAAATACATTATGTATTGTTTTACTGTTGTCCTAGGGATTGACTTCAGTTGCTGTGTACTTCAGCATCTCAATGTATTTGAGCGGTCCCACAAAGTGTATATAAATTTGTACAATAAAGTGATTCTCTCTAGTTACTCTTCAAGAATTTTTTATATCATTCGAATGGGAAGGAAAATGACTCAGAATTCATGGGAAATGGCTAAATTATTTGACATTTGCAGACGCCATCGTCTTAATAGGGTAAAACTCGGAAGAAGTGGCCTATATGCTAAGAAAAATGTAGGCAAAGGGCATCCAGAAAATTTAAAAAACACGTCATAAATTTGTTTACCTTGGTCATATTGTGATTAAGGAAGGTCCAATGGTCTAAAATCCAAAGAAGATGCAATCTGGCATGGAAAACGATTCTCATAAATAAATTATTATTAGATGCAAAGTAAACACGAAATGATGAATGACTAACCACCGACCTTCCTGTCCTAAATTATGGCTGAGGTATGGATATTGAGCAAAAAGTAATAAAATAGTCAAAACTGTTTTATGGTCCAAGGAAAGGTATTTTTTGTGCATATAAAGGAAGGACAGAAAATCAAAATCATGGAGCAGTAAACACTTGTTCATCATAGGAAGTGGAAGTGGGTTGGCTATATTGTAAGAAGGGGTGGTTAGGACAGAGAAAAGAGGCAGAGGAAGAGCAAAGCACAAGCAGGAAGGAAAAATGATGTTTTGGATGGGAGTAGCAATCGAAAAATGAAAATGGAAGTCGTCGACAGTACCACCAGAAAGAAATCATTATATTCAACAAATAGACTTGAGACGGACTGGGGTATCCTGTCTTCTAGAAAACACAGTATTTGAAACAAAAATATTTACTTCAACAATGAACCACTTGTATATTACTAGTATGGACAGGAACTAAGTCTGTATTTAGGTTATTCCTACATGGTTTTTCAGTATTTCTATTTTTCTTTCAGAGCCTAATAGTTAACTCCAGCTATATGTCGTTTATTATATAATATTTATTTATTTAAGAGGAAGAGAATATTGGAATGATAATACATATGTATATGTCGAATGCCAAATGATTATGAAGGATGCTCCTAGAAGCCCAGCCGAGGTGAGAATCAGCGAACCAATTGTAATGCTAGGTGGGATATTCCCACAAGACAATAGGACATCCATCAACTCCCTGCCAACGCTCCTGACCCCTTCCAAATGAAACATCAAGTATGAAACGCATGCCAACTATATTACCTAGTATTACACTGGGCTAAAATGATAGTCAGTACCCTTGAAAGTTTGTTATTCGGACATTATCCAAACGCTTATTCGTGGCATATCAAATAAAGGGTTGGTACCGCCAGTATAAATAAATAAATACTGTTGTCATACCTATCGGTGAAGACCGGCGTCACTGGCTGATGATCGAGTATAGGTTTAATATAATCTTATGATGTTTACACAATTATATGGGTATAAAGCAAAGATAATATTACTTAATTAAAATAGAATCTGGACCTATGTTCGTCGTCGCTTCGTCTGTTGATATTCATACGTGAGTCCGTCAGTTGGCGGATCTCTACTTATTTCGTTTAAGTAGTTGGGAAGGGCTGAATATCGTGTCTGAGCTAGAGTTGAGTTGTTCGTTAATAATGTCCCCGTTGAATGTCCGTTGTTTGTAAATCTCTATGTTCTCTAGTATCTTCAGTCTCCGTACTTTTGTTTGTCTGTATAGGAGTTTCATACTGTCAGATGTATTTGTAGGGTCGTGACAGTGGTCGTTCAAATGGTTGATAAAGTTAGAGTCTCGTTTGTTGAGTCTGAATGAGCGTATGTGTTCTGTGTATCACGTTTTAAGTTTCCTCCCAATTTGTTCAATGTAAGTGTTAGTTTGTATACTTCGTTCATATTTTAAATGTCCTTGTTCTCTATGTCATTTGTCAGCTTTTGTCGTAATGTGGTGATTGGTTCTGAAAGTAGTGTGTATTTATTCGTGTCTTTATTAAATAGGATTGCATCGCCTCTTCATAGATATCGTGCAAACATAAAACCCTTATGGGCAGACTAAAATTGAATGGAGGCAGTAGGAATACCGTGCAAAATTACCAGATTGATTACAGTTTCGAAAATGACTTTTTGTAAGGTCAAACCCACATTTGGCCTGTCTACTAGCTACGTCCTTGCCCTGTAAATGGCAATCTCAAAAATAAGGACCAATTTTAGCGGCAGAATATGCACTAGACTAATAAAACGTAGGATCCATGCTGGTGATGTGTTGGTTTGAAGCAGAAATATCTCAGCATTAGTTGGCACTAGGGAAAAGTTTGAGCGAGTAACGCAAGAACAGGGATTCGTAAGATAAACGCTAGCTATATGAGAGCTTTTACACAGATCAGGGAGACTGGTTGAAATTTTTTATATAGAGAAATTTTCGCAGTTGGGAAATATATGTAGGGGGATGATGCATGAATCAGAAAATCCAGAGGACCTCGTGTTTAGTTGGAATTAGAACACATAATTGGGCAGCAGTAATAATAATACATAACTATAATAATAACCTATATGCAACAATAAATAAAGAGATGCCGAGAGTGACCCGCACAATAAAAAGACTCGCAGAAGAACGTCTACGTGTGACGAGGTAGCGATCGACCTAGGCGATCAATAACCTCTCTGCTGGAGCTCGCTGGTACCTCTTTGGCGAGCGAATCAAAGCTGGGGAGGTAACAACCGAGTTCTACCACCACCTCAAACCTGGGGAGGTAGCAACATGCTTATACCTGGGAAACTTCCCCAAAGTTGGTGAGATAGCAACAGGGTTATATCAGGCTCCACGTTTGAGCACTAAAATAGTGATAATAAGATACCTGCGGCTCTGTAGTAGCGAAAGATCACTAGCTGAGTAGCTCACAGTTCTGTAGAATCGCAGGCGTATAAAACCGGCCTTGTTGCTGGGGGATGTCACGTTTGTTGTGGGAGATTGCTACAGTTCCGACGACGGCTGAATACCAACACTGACTGAGTCTATTCCCGCGGGAAAACTCCGGAACACATGAGGCAGCTCATTTCCGTCGGGATAACTTGATCTAATTGTCAGTGCTGCAACACCGCTTTAAAGTTGCAGCAAATTCTTACACCTGAAAGATATTATAATGGAAAGCATCAGAGGCTCATTGAAAAAAGTCCGTCACGCAGGGGCTGCGTAAACTAAGCAGATTTCCCACGTGAAGTTTTACAATAGAGAAATTTCGAACCGAGAACCGAACAGTTAAGGAAACGGCCGACCTAGCTTTTGGAGGGGAACTCACTCTCATCCATTATCCGCCCAGATTTAATAAAAATGCAAATATCTCGGTTAATATTCAAGATAGAGGGTAAATTTACTAAAAAAATTTGTTATATACATTTAATATAACAATATTCATTGTAAATTTACTTTGCAATAAGATTGATTCTATACAAATTTACGATCCAACGTAAAGTAACGGAAATATTTCGAATTTTCGAAAATCCTCCCCTCTAAACCCCTCTCCCACTTGTCCGATTTCAGCCGTTAACGAACTTGATCTTTCTTTTTACATAAAACAACTAAATATCGAGTTTGGTAACGATCAAACAAAAATTGCGACCGCTAGAGCGGTAACAGAAAAATATATATATTTGTCCCCTTAAGGGAAATCTTCTAAAACAGGAGTGCAAAATTTATAAAACCGCCACAAGGCCTAAAATAAAATTAGATATCAAAATGGGGTCCTCCATCAATATGAAAAGAAAAACGCCATGGATGTATGTGGAGCAGAGTAGCAGCATGGAGGATCTAAGTAACGCCTACCGAATCCATTTTTGTGTGGCGCTGATATTTAGAAAGGAGGACTGCTGGCTCACAAATGGACGCCGAAGAAAAATGGGTATATAAGTAATTTGGCTGTTGACCGCACTGAATAGTCTAAGATAGTGCCAGTCCCCCAGAGGTGAGTGTCCTCCATAGCCACTTAAATCAAAGAAATTCAAGAATAAACGTTTTATTATCGTCACCAAAGAATATGAGTAGTTTTCTACAGGAATACATATATTCCTTATTATGACGCTTCCAATCTATTAGAAAAAACTTAAATTTAAAAAAGTGACCTTAACGTAGAAATGTTTTTTTGCAGATTTCACTCAAAGGAAGTCAGCTGTTGGTCTTGTTCTCAAGATACGAGTTTCGAAACTACGAATACACATCGATCCTACCTAGTATGTGACGAAAATATGACATAGACTCAAACATACACAATTGTGATCTCGCAATTTTAGCAGCTTTCCCTTAAGGGTGATCAGCTATTGAGGCCATGCTCATGATGAGATTTTCGAAAATTCCAAATAATTCCTTTACTATAGACCGGGTCGAAAAATTGTATAGAACCAATGTTATTGCGACTTAAATGTGCCTGTTATTTATTCTCTTTCTTCAGTACTAACCGCGAATATTTGCATTTTTTAGTTTTTAGCCTTCAGTAAACCCCCACTCGTACTCATGTTAGAATAACAATATGCTGTTATATCACGAAAAACTTTATTCTAAGCATAAATAACAAATATTACTTTAAGAGGCCTTTATTATGCGTGATGCATGCAAATTCATTGTGTGATGACGCAATCAATCAAGAATTTTCGTTCTTGTTTCGAAAATGTTTGTTTATTCTTTATTATACTCGACATTTAACCGTTTCAGTCAACACTACATATCATATTTGTTATTGCCAGAACTCGGACCTAGAATTCGAAAATTCAAAATATTTGTGTTATTATGAGTGGGATTGTAAAAAAGTTATAGTACCAATCTTGTTGAACTATTGATGAACTACAATTGTTGTTCTATTCATTTGTTCATAATACCCTCCTCCGCACTGCCTTCTATTCATCGGGTATTTCCGGATATTTTGTGAGATGAGATCACAAATGTACCAGCACAATGGAAATCTGCTTAGTTTACGCATCCCCTGCATGGCGGAATGTTTTGTTTGGTCGTTATCAAACTCGATATTTAAACATTCTGTGAAAAATTAAAGGTCAAGGTGGTTAACCACTGAAATTGGACCAGTGAGAGGGAGGGGGTGAATCGAAAATTTAAAATTCCTCAGCTACAATGAGTCGGGTCGAAAAATTGGATTGAACAAATCTGACCGGAAATTCAAATGCCTATAAATATCGTTTTATCCATTTCCTATATCTCTAATATTAACCAAGGTATTTGCATTTCTTTGGATTAGCCTTCAGCAAACCCCTACTCCAACTCATCTCATGCCAACAATAAGCTGATTTATCTTGATAAATGTTAATCCTGCCTTAACTACGGAATATCATATTCATCAAAACTTTAATATGTGAGACAAATATAAATTATAAAAAAAATCCGTAAAGCAAATATGTTTCATGTGATGTTATCAATAAGAATTATATTTTCTAGACAGCTCAACATTCACTTGATGGATTCCTTACTCAATATTTAACCGAATCATAAAAAGCTAAAGATAAAATTCGTTAATGACCTTAATCGGGCCAGGAGGAGAGAGGTTTAGAGGGGTTAAATTAATAAATTCAGAATATCTCCGTTATTTTGACGCGGATCAAAAAATATTATATAATCGACCTTGTTAATCATTTAATGTCCCACAGTTTTTCTTCTATATACTTCTTCCTGTTTAACCTTCGGTTAACCCCCAATTCTATTAATTGGATTTTCATCTATGAGCAATTGTATCTCCAATCATCCCTTGTCCAACTTAAATTTGATGTAACGCTTACAAAGGCTTCTAATTAGTGGAGAAATTGAAAATCAAATAGTGAAGTGACAACATCGGTGCGCCAATCCAGCAGGTGGGAAACCTACTTAGTTTACGCAGGACCTTCGTGACGGACTTTCTAATACATGGAATGTCAAAGACTTCTGGCATCCAAGACAGCTTTCTATCTGAAATCTATAACTTCATAAACTTTTTTTTTGTATTCTATTTTTCGAAAGAGAGAGTATTAATAGCACACAGCTATTAATCCTTGAGAGATGAATGTAGAATCAAAATATGTCCGTCACGCAGGGGCTGCGTAAACTAAGCAGATTCCCCACGTGCCTCAAGTATTTACATTTATCTCGAAAAGTAAAAGTTCAATGTGAACAATATTCGGTGTTTAGGATTAACATAGTGGGCTTAACAATACAACAGCTTATTGTTAGTATGACATGACTAGGAGTGGAGGTTTACTGATGGCCGAAAACTAAAAAATGGAAATACTTCGGTTAATAATCAAGATAATGAAAATACGTACATAATAATATTTATCGAACATCTAATTTGCAATAGGATTGATTTTATACAAATGTTCTATCCGACGCAAAATAATGGAGATATTTCGAATTTTCGAAATTCCCTCCCACCTCTCACTGGTCCGATTTTAGTCGTTAACGAACTTGACCTTCATTTTTACATAAAACGTTTAAATAACGAGTTTGGTATCGATCAAAAAGAAATTACGGCCGGTAGAGCGTTAACAGACACACACACACACACACACACACATAAATATAATTACATATATATGTAAAAGGTTGAAAGGGCCTCATTTTCGTCATCTTCTAGATAGGATCAATGGACATTTGAAGAAATGTTTTGAATGCCTTCATGAATACAACCTCAATAGCCTTTATAAAATTGTTAAAATAACCTTTATAAGACTTGTATTGTGTGTGTTCCCTCAACCATTGTCCTGATGGAATATACCTTGGAAACGGTTAATACGTACACATTTATTTCAGCTCAAAATAACATTTAAATCAAACCATTCACAAATAAGCACTTAATCGAATTAAAGGTTAGCTGTGGGCTCCTACAAATTTAAAGGTCACAAATAACTGTACTTTTCAGTGGAATCGTGATGAGGACCAACCATAAAAATTCCATTATGAGTGAGGAGTCCCAATTGAAAGAAAACAGTTACTCGGTTTCCAATAAATTGGATTCTATACAATACCCTTTCCGTTTACGGGTTTTTTTAAATCCGTTCGTGGGATGCCAAGTTAGAAAATTTAGTCCATAGGAATTATTAAATGTTTTAAAATTAATAATAATGGTTTAAATTAAAAACATCAATTCTCCTTTTTTAATTTCTTTCAGCAGAAATAATTTATAAACAAAATTAATATGAACAGTAGTGTGACGATAAAACAAAAAAAAAATATGTGTGACGTATTTCAATATCACCTGAGGAATGGGGCTCACTTAAGGCTAAAAAAGTCCGTAGCGCTGGGGCTGCTTAAACTAAGCAGATTCCCTACGTGTGCCACGTATTTGCATTTATCTCAAAACTTAAAAGTTCAATGAGAACAATATTTGATATCTATGCTTCAAATAATATGTTAAATAATATAACAGCGTGTTGTTAATATGACATGAGTAGGGAGGGGGGGGGGTTACTGAAAGCCGAATACTATAAAATGCTAACATCTCGGTTAAGTTAAGTCAAGATAATGAGAAAACGTACGCAACAACATTTATAGAACATTACATTTGAAACAAGATTGGTTGTATATAATTTTTCGATTTGTCACATAATAACGGAAATATTAAGGATTTTCAAAATTCCTCCCCTCAAAACCCATCCCCCTCCCACTTGTCAGATTTCAGCCATTAACGAATTTAATCTTTCATTCTACATAAAACGATTAAATATCTAGTTTGGTAACGATTAAACCGAAATTGCGACAGCTAGAGCGATAACAGACAAATATATATATATATATATATATATATATATATATATATATATATATATAGTGAGAGAGAGAGAGAGAGTTTTGGACGGACCTCGCCTTTCCTCATCTACTAGACAGAATCGATGGGCATTGATGGAAATTTTCGAAAATCGATGAGCACAACCTCAACAGCTGATTTTCCTTAAGGGAAATCTGGTAAAACGAACAGATACGAGACCGTCGATATTCGAATTATAGCAGAAAGTATTCATCAGTTAAAGGAAGAAATTATAATGATTAGATCGGCAACACAACAGTCCTCGATGCGAAGCTTAGTAATGAAGATATTTTCAACTTTATCCATCTCAATACCCACTCCTCCAGTTTTGATTTAATTCATTCAAGAGCTTGACCTTTAGTTTCACTTACAACGGGAAATAAGGAGTTTGGGTTTATTAAATTAAGAGTACAGCCATGAACGTTAACACTCAAAGTATGTGTGTATACATGAATATATATAATTCTACTGTACGTGTGTATGATACTGAACTCCTCCTAAATGGCTGGACCGATTTGAATGAATTTTTTTGTATGCGTTTGGGTGACGCCCTGGAATCACAAATCAGTCCGGCAGATGGACAGGATAAAAGTTGTTTATTTTGTTATTTAGAGTAAATTTTGTGATACACACTTTCGTCGTATAACAAAGTATAAACAAGATATACACTAAAAAATTAAAGTGGGAGCCAACAATTTTATTGGGCACCTACGATTAAACCGAACTTAATAAAATTCTATATGTAAATTAGCATTTATTCTTCCATGATTATAAGCTATATTAATTTTTTTAGGTTTGAACGGGAGTTATAAGGGAGGCCAGAATAAGAAATTCGCGATATTTCATTTTCTATTTGTTTTTAGACAAATGTGTACATTACAAAAGTTGTTTTTTGTGTTATTAAAAGTAGCTTTTGTTTTAAACATAATATTATTAAATTTAATATCCTAATCGCTTGAAATATCATGCAGGACAACGTCTGTCGGGTCCGCTAGTATATGTATATATATATATATATATGTGTGTGTGTGTGTGTGTGTGTATGTATATAAAATTTTGAAGAATCCTTGACAGAATATACTCAAAGATAATAGGAAGAGCATAGACACAGTGCAAAAATTATATTTAAAATTTAGGATAAACTCACCAAAGGCCTAACTGTCAAGATATTTCTGAAAGAGATATTGATTCGCCAACGGGACGGGGATAGATTGGTTATTGCATTGGAAGATGGCGAAGTAGGGGCTGGACTGTGAGAACGGGCTGGCCTCGAGGGATTGGTTGACAGGCTTATTGTAAAAGCCGTGCCTAAGAAAACTCGGCCAAGGGGAAAGCAGTACACTACCGTCCAATGTCGGGAAAAACGTCCCATTCCCAATAACTGCATCATCTCCGAGGCTTTCCGAAGTTTCAAATGAGGAAGAAAATCCTTTGTGGTGAAACCTGGAGATTTTATTTCGAAAGAAACTTTATACCCGTCAAAATAGATTCATGGTCGAATAAATTAGATGGCTATTACTTATGGAGAGTTGTTACTGTACATTTGTTTCATTTGCAAATTCGCCAACATTTCACTAAACATTACTTGAGTTAAAAATCGAACATCAGAAACCAACATTTTAGCAGATTTCCCTTAAAGGAAATCAGGTATTGAGGTCGTACTCATGACGCGATTTTTAAACGTTTAAATTTCCGTCGATCTTACCCAGGAGATGACGAAAATGAGGTCCGTTCAAAATTATATATATTTGTCTGTTAACGCTCTAGCGGTCACAATTTTTGCTTGGTCGTTACCAAACTCGATATTAAACGTTTTATGTAAAAATAAAGATTAAGTTGGTTAATAGCTGGAATCGGACCAGTGGGAAGGGGGGGGTTAAGAGGGGAGAATTTTCGAAAAATCGAAATATCTCCGTTACTTTACGTGGGATCGAAAAATTGTATAGAATCAATCTTATTGAAAATTACATTTACTATAAATATTGTTATATGCATTTATTCGCTATCTTGAATATTAACAGAGATATTTGCATTTTTATATAACGGACGAGATGAGATCGGCTAACATCGGTACTAGTCGTGAGTTTCCGTCAAAAGCTAGTTCGGCCGTTTCCGTAACTGCTCTCATGAAATTTATCTTTTGTAAAACTTCACGTGGGAAATCTACTTAGTTTTCGCACCCCCTGCGTGACGGACTTTAATAATACAAATTTGAATTCAATGACGACTTATCAGTTGGTAAAACTAAATTCCACTGTTAAAAATATATTCTCAATGTTTACGGTCAAATTCTGTTACTTCATTTTTGGGTGATGCTTTCTAGCAAGTGTATAATGTAAAAGCAGAATATGATGTTTCCTTTGGAAGTTTAAATCTATAATTAAGTTGTTACTTTAAAAAAATAGATATTTCAGTATAATTTTGTAAAACATTTGCCACAACTGAAAATGGCTTGTTAATGAAAATGCACACAAGTACATGGAGTAATAGTTGTTAGCATAATAAATGTTTTAATTTAAATTGCATGACTGCACAATGAGGTTCGTAGGTAAATGAAAGCCACGAATATTTCACGTCTGCTAATTCTTCAAGGAATCAAAAGTGTTGTACTACAGTTGACAAATATTTGCTCAAAAATTACTGTTTGTGAAAATTTGAAGAGAAATTTCGAAAATCGCGTCATGAGTACTACCTCAATAGCTGATTTTCCTTAAGGGGGCTAGGGTTAAAACAACTTTTTAGTGGTTTTACAATCTGCATTATTCAAGTAGCTACTCTGTTGCTATACCGCTGAGTGAGTATCAGGGAACGAATCAGAATCGGAAACCCGAACTCAAAGGCTGGTAACCACACAGCTAAATAAAATCTAGTGCACAATCACCGGCATCGAACACGCCATTGACGTGAGTACATCGAGTACAGAGTTAAACGAAGTTCGTTATCCATTTTTCCATCGCAACCTCTTTGTAAAGATTAACATAAAAATACTTAACATTTAATAGTATATTCAAAACCTTAATATCTGATGTATCCAAGATGAACTCTACGAAAAATAATTAAGTATGAAATAATTTTCGAATATATTTGTTGTGAGAATTGTTCAAGAAATAATTGTTGGAGAGGTTTATTGTTTTTTTTGTTGATGACACTGAATATTTCCTCCTCTGGTGTTTATTGCGGGTTCCATTCAACTGGGCATTAGTCTAATAATATATAAAATAAATTCCTGATGAATATTATCTTTTATATTCATGAGTTAGGGATATGCACAACTCTTAATGATAAAGTCAGACGGTTTTTTATTTTTCTTGAGAACACAGTGTTGAATAGTGTTTAGATGTGGACAATATGCTGCATATCCCACACACTGGATTAAATATTTTCTAGAAAGTGGGAAGCAATTTTTCCTGAGTGGGGCCCTAAATCATCGTATATAAACAAACTTCTTCCACGACGTATGGAACGAATGGGGCAACAGCCTCCAAAAGAATGTCTTTTATGTAGCCAGCAGTTGACCTTCTAAAAAATTAATTCATCCTGAACTTTCAATCCCAGCCCAAATCATAACTTCTCCACTATAGCTCCTTCTTAGGGAACAGGTTGCATACGTATAGTGCTAGTTTATTCTTCATCCTAATTCTCCCGACCGGCAGGTGATCGCACGGCAAAACCTCGAGGCATCTTAAAACGGGTCTTTTCTATAACATAGCAAGGCCTATTTGTTGTCTGACGAAATTTAATCAAGCAGTGTTATGCCTATGAAAGTCTCTATCTTCTTGTAGTGTACGCAAACTGACAAACCCCTTTTTAAATAAGATAAAGAAATTGTGCAGTGTTTATTATAAATGTTCTAATAGTCTGGGGGTTAATACGCAAGAATAAGAGAATTATTGGACTCAATTCGTTTGTACCTAGGCCGACGTGTATGTATGTGCGCGCGCGTGCGTGTGTGTGTGTGTGTGTGTGTGTGTATTTTATTAATGATATTTGATAAATAGATATAGCTTCCACGCTTAATATGCGAGCCATCTTTTTTCTTTGTCTAAGGTAAATCCCGTCGCACTATCAGAGGTTTCTCTAAGGAGCCTGGAATATAAGGATTATATTCCAGTTTATCATTCATACCATATTAACGTCCAGGATACGATGAAACATGACTATCTTGAAGTTTTGGTCTCTGTAAAGGCAACTAGCAGAACGTTCAATAAATCTACCCTGTAATTATGTTGAGATGTTGCTGCGAAGCAGGTACACAAGTGCAATTTAGTATTTAGTACAACTAATAAAAACAAAATTACAATGTTTTAAGTACTTTTAAAAAAAAATTACAATTAAATAAGGGACTAATGAAGTCGACAAAAAAATTAAAAGTAATGGGATGTATTTTTAATGAAATAGCATAAATAATTCCGTTAATTAAATGTATTTAGGCTTCGGCGAAGTTTTTTTGTAATCTTATCATGTAAGTAACCTAAATAGCTCCTTTTCCTAACAAAAACAAAAACAAAAACGCTAAAAACATTAAAATCGCCCGATCTCATTAACCGTTAGTCGCAAAAAATTTATGCCAAGAAACAACGTTTTTGTAAATAAAATTTGCAAGATTTGTGATATATCATTTTTTGGCCGGACGCAAAACACAGAGCTATTTTGATTTTTCATTTTAAACTACTATAATGATGATGTTTTTGCGCTCATTTATTATGATTCGCGACAACTTGAAGGGATTTTAGTGTAATTTTCTCAGTGTGCAACCTAAATAACTCCTTTTTCTAAAGAAAACCTCCTAAAACAAATGAATTTCAAATATAGCTTAGGGAACTTTAAGGTTCACGGCGGGAAGAACTAATCAGGAAAAGATTTAAGAAAATAGTTAGAACCTTAATTAAAATAATGTAGAATTGTTGTCCAAGTAAGCTATAACTCGTTGATGGAATTTGGACCTGAAGTAACAAGACATTTGACGAATAGATATAATCATCAAGAAGGGGATCTTAATGACTTTCTACAATTAGTTGTAGCTTTCACGGCAAATATGTGAGCCATCTTTTTTGTGTCTTTAAGGAAAGTGAAGTGAGAAGGTAGAACGATTGGATTTCATATATAGGTTAGGGAATTTTTGAGAGTCACAATGCGAAGAACTAATCGGGGCCAGAATGTTTCTTCATCTGGAACCAGTCCATTATACTCACTACTTCTTCTGAATTAACGGAAAGTACGTGAGGAGGTATATTTCGAAGGGGATCTGTGGTTCGATAAACAAATGAGTGTTTTATCTGCTAAAAACCCCAGGTAGAAACATTGAATAAAATCATCACATCCTGAAACGATCAAATTTTTTTAAAAAAAATTACGCTAAAACTGGTATATACAATAGTAAAACTATTTCATTAACCTTATGGTCAGCTGTAGTACTACAGCCTACTGCTCGACTAGAAACTTGAAGTCTGCTCTTAGCAGATTTCCTGGGGGAATACTATATTAAAATACTATATAATCAATCTTGTTTCAAATTTAATTTTCTTCAACTGTTCTTTATACATGTTTTAAAATGATAAGGTTACGAGAACAGAAGAGAGGGAAGAAAAGACAAAGAAAGTTGTTCAATATTTCTAACATTAAGAATATAAATATATATATATATATATATATATATATATATATATATATATATATATATATATATAAATTAGGATAGGTCAATTAAAATAAAATATATTATACACACACATATAAATAAAAAACATAAATTATTAAATAAATTTCAACTTGTAACTTATTTGTTGATAATTTATAGATGTCTCAATGACATTGGGAAGAAGGAACTGTCGCCGTAAGTAGCGAGTGATGAAAGAGGTGTGTGAATAGCGATATACAATGAACGTGCTTTTTTTTAGCTTATTTTTAGAAAATGTGATCGGAATACAGCTTTCTCATATACGGTTGAATGTTTCAATAAATACGCTATCTGATTCATAATAAAAAAAAAAAAATGTTTGAAAAAATATGGCATTTAAAAAAAAAATCTGATTGCACATTTTTAAAGTACATTAAAAACCATAATACTATCATTTGGAACTTGTTTTATATATATTACCATTTTAACTATAATCGCACAGAAATATAAAACCCGATTTTTTTTTTTGAGAGGTGATTTTATCCCTTCAAATCGTAGTTCCGCACGAAAACAAAATAGTTTTGTGTTAAGAATGAACTATCCTACTTGCACATAAAGTTTTTTTTTTATTTTCGGGTACACTATCCTACCTTGTAATTAACTAAGCGTCTTATGTCTAAATTACATTTCAATTCTGGTTAATTAAATTGCATCATTTTTTTTTCTGTATTAATATTTTGCTTGTTTTTATTAGTTTTCTGTTTTTCTAATTTATTTTTATTAATTACTTCCCATTTTCTTTTCTTTCCTCTTTTATTTTTATTTATTTATTATATTTTTTCAATTAATAATGCCGTTTATAACAACCGACAGACCAGTGAAACAGTAGATCACTAATGTTGCGTTACACTCTTAGATAAAGACAATTCCGGTTTACATAGACTTCTTTCTACGGGAGGAATAGAGAATAGATGTATTATGTATTTGTGATTTTTTGTTGTCACCGAATGGAACCACTAGCGTATCATTCCAGCATAGGACATTGAAAAAGATGCAGATAAAGAATTAAAACGATTTCTGTCCTAAACCATTATATATGAATTACAAATTATGCATATCGAATATTGTCTACAATCACAAAATTACGAATTATTATGAACATAATTTCAAATACAAATATATCAAGTTGACTTTATCAATGTACCAGCGATATATAGATGTAAAATACGAAAGATTAAATTTATTCTGGGCATATATAAAACCGGTCAAGAATGTTTCTTGAGAGAAAAATTTAGTGTTTTAAGTGTACATCATAGGGTGAATGAGAGTTGGTTTAAAAGCGAGAATGTTCCATTGGTATGATCCCCACGAGATACGCATCAATGACGACTTCATTTCTTTCGTCCCGTACAATAGTAAAAAGTTATAAATTCCATCACGAAAGTTATTTCCTGTCTCAGACAACGGAAATATTCCCGAGTGACGAGTGATTGTAATGCAGCTTTTTCCAATGTCCTCCAGACTTTCCCCAACTAAAATCCATTAATATTTCCCACGTAGGCAAGGCTGTTAAGAATAACGAATCAATTAGTCGAGGGTCGGGAGTTGGGAATGAAGGACATTTCGGGAAAAAATATATGATGTTATTTCTAAAAAATGATAGACAACTGAGTGACAAAAGATGTAACTATATATTGACACCACTTGGCATTCCAGTTCGGGGTGATGGACAATTATACAGGGTGTCCCAAGTTTCCGTGCCAATTGTATTAATAAAAGACAGAGACTTGGTTTATCATAATTATAAGCCCTGAAGAATCTTTTCAGTACATATTCAACCTCGTAACCTTCTTTCATACTTTTTTTATGACGGTTTCTTGTAGAATATCAATTCTAAAACGAGTTTACTTCGGTGAATTTTTCGATTTAACACATTCTTTAGCCGTAAAATTCACAAATCTTTATTTCAGAAACGACACATTTTATTGAAAAATGCTGCGACATAAAAGTTGTAGCTAACAAAACTATCTTTGAAACAAGTCAACGGGAAAAGGAATGGATTGTAATATATTAAAAAAAAATATTTAAAATGAAGTAACGCAAAAGTATTTATGAATGAATCCAAAATGATTACTTCAAAGAACATCAGCATAACAAAAAACGTTCTCAGAATTAATTTATTTCAAACTAATTACTTAGTAATTATTTTCCAAAGGAATACATTTCTCCACCTGTATAGCTTCATGGCATTACATTGGAAATTTCAAAGTTGGCTGGAGAAGGCTACGAAGTTCAATATGGACTGAAAAGATTCTCCAGGGGTCGTAATTATGACACACCAAGTCTCAGCCTTTTATTAATACAATTGGCGATTTTAAGCGGGGCGGGGGTGGCACGGTAACTTGGGATACCCTGTATATACCGATAATTAGGCTTAAGAAGATGCTTAAATCTTTTTAAAATGAATAATGTATTAAGAAAACATTGTAGAATTGAACAATTTTTAGTCGTTCGAACAGATATTACTGTTCAGCAACAAATATTACTGAATGCTAACTAGTTACTCAAACGCATTTTCAGTGACAAAATTATAAATGAAGAACAAAGTGAAGAATTATTAAATGTTATACGAGAATCAACATTGGTGGTTGTCAATGGCTATACAATTCTCAAATCAACAGTTAAAAATAATATTCTCTAAAACTTATATTACGTGTTACGTTTTTGAATACTTTTGTAAACATATCTTTAAAAGTTTAAGAACTAAGCCAAGAAATAAGTTCAATATGTTTTTTATTTATGAAGGTAGCAGTATATTTTAGTGGGGAGAGTATCAAGGGGAATGGGAGACCAAGAGCCGGCGTGAGAAAGGACGAACAATTGTAGGGTCTTGGGATGGGAGCCAATTCAACATACCTCCTTGAATATCAAATGCAATTTGTCGTTAGCTATGGTGCTTTGGGAAATAAATGATTATTCCCACTGGTATTTATTTATTAGCTTTAGAGTACGCATTAGGAAATTTGGGCTAAACGGAAAGCAGTAACGTCCGAACCAATGCA
Organism: Riptortus pedestris; assembly: GCA_019009955.1. Taxonomy (NCBI): domain Eukaryota; kingdom Metazoa; phylum Arthropoda; class Insecta; order Hemiptera; family Alydidae; genus Riptortus; species Riptortus pedestris. The sequence continues at coordinate 86,006,798 of CM032233.1, forward strand.
GATATATAAGGAAACTCGTTGGTTCTACCCAGCGAGGTTGATACTAAAAAGTCCGTCAAGCAGGGGCTGCGTTGACTAAGCAGATTTCCCACGTGCGTCACCTCAAAATTTGCATTTACCTCAAAACGTAAAAGTTCAATGTCTTAAAAAATCTTAATTGATGAAGTCATCAAGCAACGAATTTGCACATATCTCTCATAATAAACGTCTCTTATAATAATTAATAATATTTGGTATTTAGGATTCAAATATAATGCTTTATAATACAAGAACTTATTGTTGATACGACATGAGTAGGAGTTTATTAAAGGCCAAAAATTACAAAAAAAAAAATGCAAATATCTCGATTAATAATCATGATGGTAAAAAAAACAAAAAAAAAAACATATACATAGAAACATTTATAGAACATTACATTTTCAATAAAACTGGTTCTATACAATTTTTCGATCAAAATTGCAACCGCTAGAGCGTTAACAGACAAATATATAGTTTTGAACCTCATTTTCGTCATCTCCTGGGTAGGGTTGATAAACATTTAAAGAAATGTTTAGAAAATCGCGTTGTGAGCACGACCTCAATAGTTGATTTCTCTTATGAGAAATCTGCTAAAAGCTTATCCGGCTAGTCAATCAAGAAATAATTTCCAATTTGTGGGAAAATGGTAAAACAATAAAACGATGGTATTATTTATTGTTAAGTTGGACCTACATATTCCACAGTGGCACTACATGAGCCCGTCAACATGACATGTGAACATTCATGCATGAATTTGCATTTGTGTGAATCAAGATCTCCCATCCAAAGATCCATTTTTGTACATTTAAAATGCTGTGGATAACACATAATTCGAAATCTAATAGTAGGAGAAACTGAATACTTTTTGGAAGTATGTAGGTAGCTTGTAGGCGAGAGGAACAAATGAAGCGTTACCAGGGGGAGGCTCTAAGTTACATCTGAAAACAACCTTGAACAAAATATGATGCCGTTACATAAAGCTCTGCTTCTTTTTATTTTTATCGACAAAGTTAGAAAAAAAAAGTATATATTTTATTTCACATATATTCATAGATCATAGAAAGTGTTTTATGTTCGCAATAACTCTAAAAACTTCCGCTCTTATACCCTCCCTACTAATTCTATCAGTCTGATTGTCCATCTCTATCTCTCTCTCTCTCTCTCTCTCTCTCTCTCTCTCTCTCTCTCTCTCTCTCTCTCTCTCTCTCTCTCTACTCTATCTCTCTCTCTCATCTATCTCTCTCTCTCTCTCTATCTCTCTCTCTCTCTCTCTCTCTCTCTCTCTCTCTCCTCTTCTCTCTCCTCTCTCTCTCTCTCTCTCTCTCTCTCTCTCTCTCTTCTCTCTCTCACTCTCTCTCTCTCTCTCTCTCTCTCTCTCTCTCTCTCTCTCGCTCTCTCTCTCCCTCTCTCACTCTCTCCCTCTCTCCCTCTCTCCCTCTCTCACTCTCTCTCTCTCTCTCTCTATCTCTCTCTTTCTCTCTCTCTTCCCTCTCTCTCTCTCTTGTCTCTATCTCTCTCTCTCTCTCTCTCTCTCTCTCTCTCTCTCTCTCTCGGGTAAGGGGGAGGGGGGGGGGGGGTTTAGAGGGGAGGATTTTCGAAAATTCGAAATATCTCCGTTACCATAGGTCGGATCGAAACATTTTATATAACCAATCTTATTGCAAATTACATTTACTATAAATATTGTTATATACATTTATTCAATATGTTGAATATTAACCGAGATATTGGCATTTTTCAGTTTTCAGCCATCAGCAAACCACCACTTCTACTTATGTTACATTAACAATACTCTGCTACATAATAAATCACAGCATTCGAAGTTTAAATACCAAAAATTGTATTGAAGAGACCTTTATTATACGAGATACATGCAAATATGTTCAGGTGACCCCCCCCCCTCTTACGGTTTTGGACTACTAAAATTTGATTGATTGAGATAACAATTATTCTGACTCATTATTAATTACAGTGCTAGATATAGCAAATAGTTCTCAATAAAACTAATATTTTATATTCTGATATAGTTCAGTAATTGTTTTTCTTTCCGGTGTGAGGCGGGCAGACCCGTTTGTTCACATTTCTAACCCAATGCTTCCTGTCGGCAGGTTATTGAAATTGGATGAAACATTTCTTATTTCCGTTTGTATTTATTCACGGTGGTGTTGTGTTACCAGTATGTATATTTATCTATTACTAAACCTCACGAAGGAAATCTGCTTAGTTTACGCAGCCCCGGCGTGACGGACTTTTCTATTTGATTTTAGTGTAAGTAAGAATTACGAGTATAATATGAAAGTGTTCTTGATTTTACTTTATTTTCACAACTGACCAAGTCAGAGTTGATTTCTACTTGACTATCAGGTATAACCATAGGGAAAGATCCACTAACTACCAGGTAAATCGGATTAGGAGTCGAGGTTTTAATGTACCAATTGAAGTGAAAGTGCATAATAATAGCAAATTTTTTCTAAGTACTTCGATGACTGTGCCTATGTAATGACAGCGAGGACTTTCACTGAGGGGTGCAACTCAAAATAATCTCTATGATTAAAGAAAGCAAGAATTACTAATTACGAAATAAAAAATCCTAAATCTCTTAAGAATTATGGTATACAAGGCAAAAAAAAATTGTCTATTAAGATTTTACCACGATTAGCAGTTATTTTGTACTCTTTGTAGCAGTTATTTTGATAGGCCGTACTTTATATGACCTGGCTACCTGGGCTGATTGGCCTCAGAGGTGGGTACATCATCGAGAATAATGGGTAAACGAAACAGTTACAGACATTCGTCTGTGCTATTGAAATTCGAACCCAGATCATATTACTCGAGTAGACAGTGTTTTCAAATGTTTACACACATAAACACACAAATTTGTAAGTGAATTGGATCATTTTGAGCACAACGTCAGTAAAACTAAACTTTCATTCGTCGGTTTTAGTGTTTAAAAGCACATTTGTTTGATAATTTTTGAATACATAGTCTTGCTTGTTTGGTATTTTAGGAAACAATTTATTAATTTTTGAAAAGAAAGAAAAAATTATAGGTCCTGCTGAAGAGTTAATTGTTCCATGAACCCGTTAGTGACAATTCATAACATTTCACAATTCATAATAGTATCTGGAAGCTGCATGGTAGGTTCTACATTCTTTAAATATTCAATGGAATTAAAGTCTCGACCCTGAACGAAACTTGTCCTTTGTATCAGTAAACAATCGACTGGTGTGAACTTAAAAAAGTCCGTCACGCAGGGGCTGCGTAAATTAAGCAGATTTCCCACGTGAAGTTTTACAATAGAGAAATCTCCTTACGAGTGCCGAACAGTTACGGAAACGGCCGAACTACATTTCGACGGAAACGAATAGCAGCGACCATAACTCGTCCGTTACATCTAATAAAAATGCAAATATCTTGGTTAATATTCAATATAGAGAATACATGTATATAACAATATTTATAGTAACTTTAATTTTCAATAAGATTGGTTCCATACAATTTTTCGATCCGACATGTAGTAAAGGAGTTATTTTGAATTTTCGAAATTCCCCCCTCTAAACCCCCCCCCCCTCCCACTGGTCCGATTTCAGCCATTAACGAACTTGATCTTTCTTTTTACATAAAACGATTAAATACCGAGTTTGGTGAACAAAATAGTGTCAACCCTAGAGTGTTAACAGACATATATATATATATATATATATATATATATATATATATATATATATAATTTTGAACGGACCTAATTTTCGTCATCTCCTGGGTAGGATCGATGGACATTTGAAGAAATTTTTCAAAAATCGCGTCATGAGGACGACCTCAATAGCTGATTTCCCTTAAGGGAAATCTGCTAAAAATAAAGAACCCTTAATTCATTATTCTTTCTAATGAGTGTATTATATGAAACACGGAATAACTCTCAAGAAGTACGTATTACTTATTTAAATATATTGAAAACTCATGTTTTAAGTTTCACTTTAGACTCTGTCACTTTGACGTGTGGCCTACCTATGTCTAAGTGAAACATGCGATTCCGGAAAATAATTCAGGAGTTTCTACCGTACAATTTCACCCATGTTTGTGTTCGGTGCCTGACCTAAATAAATAGTGATCAGACCGACCCCCACGAGCCGGTTTTGTTTTTAACGAAGGAGGAAAAAACTCATAATCCATACTGAAAATGAGGAAAGTAGGACTGTCATCTACTACATATTCCAATTGGTTCCAATTTTAGAAAATATGGGCGTATTTTATAAATATATTTGGTAATAGTTCCACTAACAACCACTATTTAAATGATCAATTTACATAAAGATATCTCAAACTTGACTCAGAATTAAATATTTATATTCCTATACACTGGGAGACACTGAAGGCTTAAAGGTGTTCCCTGAAATATACAATAAAGGAAATAATGTAATTTTGAATGTACATGTAAGCATTGAACATTCTTTCAGAACTGAACGAAAATACCAAGAGACCTCTGAGGTAGATTGTTATTAAAAAAAGGAGAAATGGAATTTATAAGGCTAGGGAATAGAGCCAATTAATCTGGAGTTTTACATTACTGGATAGTACATATAATTAAGAAACGAGGATAGGTTACTCAGATGATTCGTCTGAAGATGTATAGTTTGTCTAGTTTTAGAGGCTGACGCATGGAGGGAGGCCTAAAGGGAACGGGTGAGAAGGATTGGGACAGTCAGAGGACAAAAAAATTAATGAGGTTCCAGAAACATCCGGTTCGACAAACCTCCTTGAATTTAAAGAGCACCGTACGAGTGACGTAGTGATCCAGAATGTAAACTGGGCAATAATACATTTTTATACAAAGCTTTCTTATAATTTTGCTTTCTGACAACTAATAGTGTTTAAATAATGTTTTAAAAAAACACTTTGATAAAAAAATTGCAATTGCTTAACCCATTAAACAAAATTAATTGCTTGAAGTAGAAGGTTCCACATATAGCATTGCAATAATTAAAGTAAATAATCTTCTAATTCTGCTTGAAAATAAATATTAATTGCTCGTGTTGTGAGCCATTTTTCCTTTTAGTTTTATGTTGGGCTATGACCTGCAGATGTTAATCTCACTGCTTATGAAACACCTTAATTTAACTATTTGTTAGTCGTCCAGCAAAGAATTAGTAGGAGGAAAGTTTTTGAAGGGGATGAAGAGCTATATGTAAGTTACCAGACATTATTCTATTTAATAAACCGCACATAAGAGAAACTAAAGAGGAAAAAAGAAAATGCTTGTTAAGAAATATGGGAAGGTATTTGGGAAAGAGGCAACTCTGTCAAACAACTTCAAAACAAAATACAAAACCTGACAGGAAAAGTTTTATTATTAAGTATTCATTGGACTTTCCATAATTATTTTAAGCCCTGTATCTTTCAAACTCTTCCACTGGTACCAGCTAATACCGAATAATTTTTCAACCATGTGGTGATGTTCTGTGTACCCCTGTTTTATTCAGTACCGCCAGAATTTTTTTCACTTAAATACAGTCATAAATGTATCTATTTAATAATTTCAGATAACAGAAAGAAACCTAGGACCCTGTGACAGGGCCATTGGTTATGTGAACTAGACGAACTTATGGAGCATACGGAATATGCTGAGCAGTATAGTTCATTTTTTTCTCGGGGATATGAAGACACAACCACGTCCGATTTTGATAGAGAGCATCGAGAAAGCGACTAGGCGTGAGAGAGCTCTAACAATTGTGAAGCAGTGACTGAGTGAAGAGTGAGATCGCATGGAGGATCTGTCATCCAGAACATACGAAGTTTTTGGATTTGTAGAGAGTTTCATAGATTTATCGACCGTGGCGTAGCTAATTGTTTCCATTCCTTTTTTCCTCTTATATAATACATTTTCTAGCAGTAAACCATTGTCATCTGAATTACACTACTTTGATACCGTATATGTATTCACTTGTCAATACATGAGTGATATTTAGAGGTTATTTTCAGTAGAGAGTTACTAGAGCTCACAGAATAAGCAGGAACCTACTGAACTTTTGGAATTTTTTTTAAATTTTTGACATTTTCACAGTCGAATTAGATAGTCAGACAAGAATCGGATTGTACTTGTCGGCAAGGTCTATGTTTCGCTGGAAATGAATGCACATGAAGAATGGAACACTGGAAATGAATACTCAGATGCTCAATGCTGATGAAAGGTTCCACTAATGAGTGTGAACATTACAAAGTAGTGTGACTTCTCCCAGAAGCCTACAGAATCCTGACATGCATAATGAATCCCAACTACGGAAGACCTTACGATGATTATTATTAACAGAGGTTCAAAAGGGAGAAGCACGCCAGATCAAATATTTACCCCGAAGGTACTCTGGAAAAGGTGGAAGGAAGAGTAAAATATACACGCAATATTCATAGGCATCAAAGCATAAGATTACTTCGAAAGAAGCTGTTTTTGGAATATTGGTGGAACTTGGGTTCCTGATTTAAATACTTCAAATTGTATTTTTCTTTTCTTTTAACTTGGATAATTTTTTTTCCATTCCTTAGAGGCCTAAATTTTGACTTCATTATAATAATATTTATTTCACGGAAGTGTTGTTGGAAGTGAATAATATTGTGTACTTGGACAGAGAAAAAAAAACGATTCTTCACAAGTTTTTTATTTTAGCGCTAAGGGCATTCGAAGACCAAGTCTCTTTCTTCAGAGCTACAAATAAAAACCACGTGTATAAAATCTATATACATTACAACAGGGTCATTAATCATGCTAGTATCAATAAATATAAAAAAAAATATCTAAATGATGTGAATATAAATAAACATAGGTCAAATCTTAAAATAAAATAAAATATGGAGGGTGAGACATCTATTGGGGCATGGCTAAAAAATATCTACTAACCTACTCACATCCGCTTATAGGGAAAGATGAGATAATATTTAGCGCAATATTAAATTGGTTCATATAGTACTTAAGAAAAAAATCGTTAATGGGTGTATGTAATCCGACTAGGAGATGAGGGTGCAAAGGAGGAGTTATAATACAAAATCATGTATGGGTGACATTAAGAAATAAAATAATATATAACCAAATCTATTAACCTGCTTGTCCACTACAATTGTTTGTTTAGTATCTCATGTACCAAGTACACGTATTATTGGAGAAAAAGGGAATCAATTAGATATAACGTCGTGTCATTCCGTTGTTTAGCATATGTCTTAATTTTTACTTACAAAGTCTTTGTGGACTGTCCCTTAATGTTCTGAAACTTGCTATTTTCATTTAATATTAGAAATATCATTTCATTACATTCCTCGGTGTGCATATTTCTTTGTTTTGTCAGCCTTTATTACTACAGTGTTTTTATTATCTTTTAGACAATTGGTTCGAAAAATCGAATTCCTGCCACCGCACAACTAAATCAAATTTGGTATTTCTTTGGAAAAAGAGGGGAACCGCACCACACTACCCAGTGGAGTGGAGGGGGTTTAGTCGTTTCATCACAAAACTTTAAAGACAGATTGCATTGATGAAAGTTGTTGAATCACTCGATGTATATTTATGAGAAAATTATTTATGAGGAGATTGGAATGAGTGATGGAACTCAACTTTTGAAAAGCCTTATTTGACGAGGACATACGCCCAGGACCTGATGTAATAGCCCATTATTTTATTGACTTAAGTTTGTCGACACATACAGTCTTATAGAAAGGTGCAATTAATGACAGGCACAGTCAGACTCGGGAATACTGCCAACACGAGTTACTTACTGCCTTGAATATAAAGCGTATTAAAGGTTAAAAAGAAAATCAGCCAAGGTTTCATTACAAATGGTATAGACTCCATTTTATTATTCTGAAAGTTATACTGGCCTATAGTTAATTTAACACACAACAATCTATGTTTATGTAGTATTGTTTACAGACTTTGACGGTTTGACAAAATATAAATATCGGATATATGAAAAAACTGGAAAATATGATTGATTGACAGAGGAGGCGTAAAATATGTATTCAAAAATGTCTCCAGTACTTCGTGGCATAGAAAAATGACTTAGTCCTCTTCATCAAGCAAGTTTCTACAACTGTTCTACACATTTTGCAGTATCTGGAATATTAAAGTAATTAATATTTGATCGTAAACGAACTCTGTATTCAAAAATCTAATGTGGATTCCATTTCCTCAAAAACAAAATTTGTTGCTACACTTCATTTGAAACTCATAAGAAACTTATAGATATTTTTATGATAAACAAAAAAAAGTTTTATAGAAATCTTAAGTATTTGTAATAGGTAAGGAGGAATGTTTTCTTTTCACCTCTGACATCCGAAATATTTTGAGTTTGCGATCATTTTTTAATGTTCAAAATGTGAAAAGATCTGAAATGGGTAGTACTAAAGATTTCCGCTGTTCTTCATATTTTTCTCAAACCTAAATATTAACGGATTCTTTTCCTTTTTAGACTTCCGAAACCTCGCATTCCTCATTCGATTTTTACACGAAACTATTGTTTCACGGTATACCCGTACACAGCTTACATTTCGAGTATGATTTAGAGAGTTACGCAGTACTCAGCCCCTACGAGACGAACTTTCAAAGGTAACATGTTTGGTTTTGATTTTATTGAACATACGATATTGGCGCATAGATTTAATTAAAACTTATTAATCTTACGATCATCCGTTTGGATGTTAGTGATTGAGATGACACCTGTACAAGCAAACATTCACTAAAGGGGTTTAGGAATAAAGTTACTGGACCTCGGCGACTGGGGTGTCAAGGAAAGGCAACGTACTGCACGACACGTTTTACAAGTTGATTCGAAAGTTGAAAGGATTGCCGTATCATGCATGCGTGGCGTTATCAATCGAAGCTGTCAAACCACTCTGTCCGATCAAACCTAGATATACCTCACATCCCACCTATCATGGATTGGACGAATGGTTTACGTGAACTTCTAACAAGGACTTGGTTAAGTTTTTAGATAAAGGACAAAAAAGGTTTTTAAAAGAGGTTTTAACCACAGGTCATGGCAAAGTTATTAAACTTTTCCATGGCTTATGGTTAAAACCAGGGGGACTGTCTTATGATTATATGAGCAATAACAACGTATCCAACACTAAGTTAAAATTATTTTAACAGCAGTAGAAATAATCATAAATTCCTAATAACATTTTTCATATAAAAAAAAGACGCTACTCCTTGATTATTGAGATCCAAATTGTGTCAAGAAATGATATTCTCGTTGTTGTAATTTTTGCTTATTATTCTATAGCCTCTCCCACCAACTCATAACTATGGTCCTCCAATTTAGAAAACTTATGAGTCGTTTAGCCACCTCTGTCGTGGCCATTCTCACCCTGGGGTACGATTCAAAATTCTCCAGTCTGTTGATATGCATTCTTTCAGCATGCAGATCTCATTCATAAAAACATACATGACTTCAAACATGTCCATCAGTCAGTCGCTTCTGTTCGTTCTCATCTTCCATCTATGCTCCAAATATCTGTTTTAGTGTTCTTCTCTCCAATACCCATATAGGCACTCCTACTTTCTTTCATGCAAGTCCACGTTTCACTGTCATATTTTGATCTACAATAGTAACCCTCTTCTATACCAGCCTTTTAAACCTTTCAGAAGAGACTCTTTAAGGGGAGAGCTTTTTACAGGGTATATACGCATCGAGTTCCTGAAACAATTCTGGCACATCTAATTCCATATGCTATATAAATTGCTGTAATTATAAAGTCTGACTTTGTGATAATTAAAATTCAAAAAACCTCGTCGCAGGTTAGCTAAGTTCGTAATATATTCCTAATTGTATAGGATTTATGAAATTTCGACAAATGATTGGAGGCTAAATGTTAACAAAATATAGGAGAAAAACTATAATATCAACCCTCAGATCAATTACTTTAACAGACTCTTTACGTGAGCAGATTCTGATCACAAGTATTTTTTTTTTCTTTTTTGGTTAAAATCATAAATATGAAGTCTGCTTTCTACATCTCAAAATAACTAAATGAACCAGCAGAAGAACAATTTATAGGCGGATAGTGGTTTAGATATCGCATTTTCAAATTGAAATAAACTTTCTTTGCGATACTCTTTATATTTTATCCTCGCGAAGATTTAAAGGAGCTTTGGCATGATTTTCATATTATCCGCTGCAATACCTCCAATACTAAATGAAGATAGCCAATAGGAACCAAGGATGTAATAGAAATCCGTAAAACCTCAACTTATTGTAGTATCGAAACATGTTTTAAATTTAATGTCTAGTCATTATGTTTCACACACTTTTCGAGTAGGAGATCAAGTATGCAAGATTATGAATTTTGAGTTTTGGATCTCCCACCTTCCCATAAGCCGATTCTGACCATTAATGAGCTTAAATTTATTTATCTAGTTACAAGTTTGAATATGAAGTTTGGTTTCAAAATCTGAGGCCCTAGAGAGTAAACGAACTTTAGAAATATAGATATCAGATTTTCAAATTAAAATGGATAATGTTTTTTGGTATTCTTGTTCTACGACTTGAGAAGACTTGAAGGAATTTTGTGAGATTTTCTCATGTGATATACCTAAAAGAAAATAGATAAAGAACTATAGTTCACCTACAGGTACATTGCAGGTTGGTACGGCCAAAACAAGTATTCCAGGGGAGTTTGATTAACTCCGTGCAAAAAAAACATAATTTAGTTATAATGTACATCGTTCGTTTGCTACAGTAACGTCATACCCCAAATATAATAGTTTATGAATTAATACCACACGAGCAATGTTACTAAAGTTCATTTTTAACAGTGCCAAAACCTGAGCTTGTGACTAAAATTGTGGGGTTTTGTTATTTTGATGCTATAATTTAGTATTTTTAGTGCAATATTGAAACTTGACATGTTTATGCTAAAAGCAACCTTCGTTTCTGAGTAACGAAATTGTTTTCTCAAATAATGGACATGTTTCATTTTACACAATGTGTTTTATATATATATATATATATATATATATATATATATATATATATATATATATATATGTGTGTGTGTGTGTGTGTGTGTGTGTGTGTGTGTGTTTCTTTCGCCCTTTCACATCTTTTTTTAATCAAATTTAATCCCATTTTCAATATCTGGAATGATTAAAAATACTTTCTTAATTTATCACGTTTAAATATACAATAATTGAAGAATCGAACAAATGCTGTACAGAGCCCTTAATACAGATAATAAAATGTGCATTGATAATTTACATCTAATATCTCGTATACCAGGCATATTAAATACAGAACTTTCAATGATTGCACTTTGTTATTTCAGGGATCTCTTCCTTGTTATTTTTTTTTAATGTATAATTCCGTAGGGGGCTCTAAATTGGTTTTGAAACTGACATATCAAGATGATTCAGGAAATTTACTTGTATCTTTATCATCATACCTAGCCAAAGGTTTGTGTAACTTAGGAAGTAAAAGAATGTTGGATGTCACAAAATTTAACTTGTCTTCAAATATATTAACAGGTTTCCTTTAAGGGAAATCGGCTATTGAGGTTATACACCTGATGCAATTTTTGGAATATTTCCTCAAATGTCCATGGATTTTACCCAGGAGATTACGAAAATGAGGTCCGTTCAAAACTATATACATCCGTTAGCGATCTAGCGGTCGTAATTTTGGTTTCATCTTTACCAAACTATATATTTAAACGTTACGTGTAAAAATAGTGATCAGGTACGTTAATCGCTGAAATCGGACCAGTGGGAGAAGAGGTTCAGAGTGGGGAATTTAGAAAATTCAAAATATATACATTATCATACGTCCGATTGAAACATTGTATAGGACCAATCTTATTGCAAATTTAATGAACTATAAATGTATACATACATTATACATATTTTCTGTATTATGAATATTAGCCGAGATATTTCGATTTTTTTTTTGTTTTCGTTTTTGTTCAGTAAACCCCCACTCATACTCATGTCATATTATCAATAATATGTTATTTCATGAATCACTTTATTGATAGCTTAAATACGAAGCATTGTTTTCGTACGACTTTTACTATGGGAGGTGCAATCAAATACGGCGTGTGATGACGTCATTATATAAAATTTTACGTTCTGAACTCGGAAATGTTTATTTGATCTATACTTTTTTATTGCATTCTCATTGCTTACTTTGGATACACTTATTGAGGGTTGGTCTAAATATAACATCGGTGAGATAGGATCCTACACAGAAAATATTTTAAGAAATTCGATTCGTCACTGAACACTTGTTGTACAGTCTGGGCTGATTTTCATAGTACATAAATAGATAATCTTGTGAAATAATGATGCAAGAGATTGGCCAAACCTAATGGCCGTTTATCTTATTTGGCATCCTGAAAATCCTGGGTATATTTCTTCATTTTGCGTTAAACTGGTATTGATAATTTCACAATTCCTGAGAAATTATACTAATTATAATGGTTTAAAATTGTAATTCTGGACATATTGGTTCTCTTTTCATAGAAATAATGACTGTAACAAGGGTTTCAAAACGGTGAATACTTCTCCATTATGATTTACGACAATTACCAGAAACAGTGGATGTATGTAGCTAATCAATTTACTAAATGGAACGTAATGTTCGACTATACATTAGTAAATATTTTGGAGTATTATAAAATCTTCGCAAATGCATCGCTAGGGTCCTAGAGAAAATAATTATTAAGAATATATCTAATAGTATACGGTAACAAGAGTCTTCTAAACAAATCAACTATTACTGTGCACATTGAGTGTGATGCATGATTACACATTGTTTGACAGCAGTATTCTTGTCTAGAGCATGAAGAGTTCGTCTTTAAACGCCTGTTGGAAAGTTTATGAAAAGACTTGCCAGTTCTAATAATGGAGTATCGGAGTGACTAGTAGTAGAAAGAGGTTTAAGGACGACTTGAGACTTAATACCTTTTGAATAAGAATAGTGGGGGTTTAGAAAAGTGTCTAGTAGTAGAAAGGACGAATTGAGACTTAATACCTTTTGAATAAGAATAGTGGGGGTTTAGAAAAGTGTCTAGTAGTAGAAAGGACGAATTGAGACTTAATACCTTTTGAATAATAATGGTGTGGGTTTAGAAGGGTTTCTAGCAGTAGAAAGGACGAATTGAGACTTAATACCTTTTGAATAATAATGGTGTGGGTTTAGAAGAGTTTCTAGTATTAGAAAAGACGACTTGAGACTTAATACCTTTTGAATAATAATGGTGTGGGTTTAGAAGAGTGTCTAGTAGTAGAAACGACGAATTGAGACTTAATACCTTTTGAATAATAATGGTGTGGGTTTAGAAGAGTGTCTAGTAGTAGAAACGACGAATTGAGACTTAATACCTTTTGAATAAGAATGGTATGGGTTTAGAAGAGTATATTAGTAAATACAAAACAAGGGTAAACAAGATTCCTTGAGGAACTCCACAGACTTATCATTCGAGTTTATACATTGTTAGTTGTTTATGAGGTAATGGGAGAATGGTAAACATAGATTTATGGTATATGTTTCGTATTGTTTCTATTTTCAGATATTGAAGGAAGATGACTTGTAGTAATGGTATAGGATAATGATTCTAGGTAGAACAGTGTACTAATCATACTTTGTGTTAGGTGGAGCTAACTTTGTGGAACTTCTATAGAACGTACTAGCGTGAGAGATGCCTAACAATGGACAAAATAGGTAGACCAAAAACAATCACTAAGCTCTTATATAGTTTAATAGATTGTTGAAGAGTGTTCTTAGTACTTACCATGTCGATTATTGGAGGAGGGAGTCGTGTAGAGGCATGGCGATAGCAGGTGTGGGCAGGATAGTGTGAGCAGCTAGCGGCACTCCTCCAGCAAGGCCAAACTCTCCAGTTGTTCAAGGTACACTGAACCTCTCTCTCACTGGGAACGGTGCATTCCCGACACGGCCCGACCTCGGCCGGAAATTCCCGAAACGCAACCACCCCCCCCCCTACCATTCATCTACGCCTCTGGTTCCAAAATTGGCAGCTCTTATGCCCAAAGGCCAGCAACCTCAATCTCTATCAGGTATGTCAAATACCAGTGGCTTCCAGTAAATATTAAAAAATAAGTCCCAATTCCCAATTTATAATGTTCATGAAGTTTACACTACTTAAAAGAAAACACGTTTAGCCGTTTTCCCTGAAAGCTATTGTAGTTGTACACATGACGGGATTTTTGAACAAAATCATCAACTCTATCTAGGAGATACGAAAATGAGGTCTGTTCAAATTTGTAGACAAACACACACACACACACACACACACACACACACACACACACACACACACACACATATATATATATATATTGGTGGCCTTTGCCATTAAACTATAAAGAACGTGTTATTATAACATTGGACCCAGAATAAAAAGACACAATAAAAAACACATTTCTTTCCGCGCAAACTTTATTCACATTACCCAACATGTTTCGTGGCTGAACTACCATATCTTCAGGGGACAATCAGTTCTGAGGTGCTCGTTTCATCTTGTATTCGTTGAGACTGTTCCTTCCACAATGGGAAGATCGTTGACACTGCGTACATATAAAGGGTGAGTCACGGGAACCAAGTGATTTTGAAATAATAATAAAATCTCTGTTTCATATCTAAGTTAAATTTTATTAATATAATATCGTACATAAGAACATAGCATTTTAGTTTTAATAAATTTCTTCATGAACGGAAAATTACCTCTGGTATGTGTTGGCCGTTTTCATTGATGCATTGTTGAAGCCGGTAAATAAAATTAGCCTGAACTGGCCCCTATTTCTTTGAAGAAAATGGTGCTACAGTTACAGTAACTTCTCAGCGTTACATTAATATGGTGAACACCTTTTTCATTCCGCAGTTACGAAGAAGAGGTATAGATCATGAACATTTATGGTTTCAACAAGATGGGGCTACGACACACACCGCCAGAGCGTCCGTGGCGGTCCTCCGCAATCTGTTTCCTAACCATCTCATTTCAAGACATGGCGACGTTTTATGGCCTCCACGCTCACCTGAACTGTCCACATGCGATTTTTTTTCTGTGGGGACTTCTTAAGTCACGTGTCTACGAAAGCAAGCCTCGTACTTTAGAAGAATTAAAGGAAGCGATCCGTCAAAAAATCACTCAAATCAATGCAGACCTGCTGGAAAGAGTTCAGGCCAATTTTATTTACAGACTTCAACAATGCATCAATGAAAACGGCCAACACATGCCAGAGGTAATTTTCCGTTCATGAAAAAATTTATTAAAACTAAAATGCTATGTTCTTAGGTACGATATTATATTAATAAAATTTAACTTAGATATGAAACAGAGATTTTATTATTATTTCAAAATCACTTGGTTCCCATGACTCACCCTATATATAGTATCAACGACCTCCAAGAACCCTTGGGAGACGGACTTTGATACAGAGAAAATTCCTGCATCCGCCGAAACGTTGCTTTCTTGCATTTAACTAATTACTAATTTGATAAAATCCTCCGCTAAGAAGGAAGTAAACATTCGTAAAATAGGGAACTTAGTGAAAAGGTTGAAGACATTTTTGCCAACAACGAGCATTCATACTGTGTTCTTGTTGGAAACATTGTGCACATATGCAAATCAGAATAACAGGTTGTTTGTAAGTTATGAATGTTTTTGCCCTCCTATTTCCCTCGCTCTTTTGTATCATTCAGTATTGAGCGCGTGCCTCTGTTAGATATTCTTAAATATTAGTTATATATAGCTAGTTATAGTTAGATATTAGTTAGACATAATTATATATAGTTAGATACAGTTATTTGGAATTTTTAGAGATATATATGGAGACATTTGAACTTTTGTATTATACCTCTTCACTATTACCCCACCCTTTCATGTCTAATGAAAACAATACATCGCGTTTAAGGTTTAAAAAAGACAGTTCGTGACATGTTTGCTTACTGCTAACAACGAGTAATAAAACGAGTTGGGAGGGGGTGGTTTATTCATGTCTGAAAACTAGATATTGTTAATGCACGATCACTGAAAGTGGAGGTTTACTGAAGGCTGAAAAAAAAATAAAAATTAGACGCTATAATAAAAATGAGACCGCTAAAATGTAAAGTGGCATATATATAAAACCTCAATAGCTCGTTTTCCTTAAAGAAAATCTGTTATAAGATAGTACCTTTTTGGAATGTCAGTACATAGGACCGCACATTTGCAGGGGTTCGCACTCAAAACTGAACTAATTTGAAAATATTAAGTATACCAAGCATAGAAAAAAATAAATATTTTTGGAATATGCCTATATTGAAAAGAGGCTAATTTCTGTTTTAATTTTAATAGCTTTAATACTGATTTAAATTCATGACTTTCTAGGAACGCTGTATCATTACTTGTTTCCAGGGAATCGGACACTATCCTAGTGATCTGACCTCAAACACCAGTAAATAAGTTCTACCCATTTAGGAAAGTGGACGCAGGCTATTAAAGTCTCCTACTTACCGACTGAGCAATATATTTCGGTTTATTCTCTTCTCTGCATACGGTAGAAATAGACTACATGTTGGTCTGAAGGCAACAGGATATGCTCTGTAATTAAGTCCGTCAAGCAGGGGCTGCGTGAACTAAGCAGATTTCCCTCGTGAAGTTTAACAATAGATAAATCTATTTAGTGGTAACACAACAGCATAATATTAAGTAAATACTATACACGATAATAAGAAACCTCCCACGGGAAGCGTCTGAAATGTAAACAAAAGGGTCTGCCAACTTCTTACCGGAAAGAATGCAATTGCTGAAATATATCAGAATATAAGATATTAATTTTATTGAAAACTATTTGCTGTATCTAGTACAGTCATTAATAATGAATCGGAATAATTTTTAACTCAATCAATCAAATTTTTGTAGTCCAAGAACTTAAGAAGAGGGAGGGTGGGCCACCAGAACATATTTGCATGTATCTTGTGTAATAAAGTTCTCTTGAAAACAATATCTGGTATTTAAGCTTCGAAGAATGTGGATTATTTAGATAACACAGTATCATTTATAACATGAGTAGAAGTGGGAGTTATTTAATTTTTAACGGACCTCATTTTCGTCATCTTCTAGATAGGATCGATAGACATTTGTGGAACTTTTCGAAAATCACACCATGATTGCGACATCAAAGGTTAATTTCAGTTCAGGAAAATCTCCTAAAAGCTACTGATTAACGGATAAACTCAGTACAACTTTTTACTTTGGTTTTGAAGATGGTGCTTACATTGAAAGCACTTGCCAGCTGTACTTGATCATCAGCTAGTGACTTCTCCGGCAGGTATGACAACAATAAATTATTGTGTTTTGAATAAATATTAGTTCTAGAAGCTAAGGCGATCTTAATTTATTTTTAAATATGTCTCAGTTTATTAATTTTAGGAAGGTTATGCCCATAGTGTTTTTCTTTAAATAAAACTATAATTTATTGTAGCTGTGTTTTTAAATTACCCTTTTAAGTGTGTGCAAAATCCTTCTTAACGCTTGGGGAAATGGTTATATATATACACAAACAAACAAAATAAGCTGCCCTCTTTCTGAGGGTACCTGTATGGTCAGCCTCCTAATCTGCCAATTTCTTGGTAATAATGTTTTGTTTTGTTTTTTAATTTTGTTTAAATTGTAAATGAAAATTTGGAATAAATGGTCCAAATTAGGGGGTTATCTCAGGTGAGAGTGCAGCTTAACCTTTTCATCTTTATTTTTTATATAAATGACGATTGACGATTCGATAAGTGTGGGTAACTCCTTCAAATCATCTTTTGTCAGCCCATATTCTATTAAAGTCTTCACCGTTTTTTGACGGAGGACTCCTCTTGAACCGAACAGTAGCCTCATAACCATCCAGTCTTGGATTTGGTATTTTTTTGAGAAATAGGGGCAGCATGGTTCATATATTGATTTCTTCTCTTGGTCCACCTCGTCTGCTTGATTTTTGTGCATCTCAAAATATGTATATATTCTGCCTACCTCCTATATTGTAATGTTTTTATTCTTATATAACATAACATGTACCCACCTTAAGTATCATCTCAAGACTGGATTAAAGTTGTAGCCTGTCTATTTCATACTGGCTAATGCCTACCATTAGTCAGCCTATACCCGTACATGCTACAGACGGATGGCTATCTAACAAGTTTGGCTTCGAGTGGAATCTTCTTCAATCAAGCCTTTATTGGTGTGAAAGGAATTTCCCTCATGGAGGCATAATAACAGGATGGGCTGATGCAATATGCAACAGGAAATCATTGCAGCATGCCCTTGTGGCCCTAAATTTCCCTCTTCATTCCCGTGAAATTCAGGTTTACCTGTCCACGGGGTCAACTACAAGGTGTAGCCTGAAGATAGTAAATAATATAACATGATTATGCGTTCTTGTATAATATTATATGACATAATTTCTCATATATCTGTGTAATTATTGGATAAATTTGTAAATTTTGACCAAGAGGGAGATTAACTAGAGTATACTGTATGCTTAAGAAGTTTAGAAATTTATTCGTTTCAATAGCCATTAATTTATGACGAGTAAAGGTAGATTTATTGTTTAATTTTTTACTGCACGTCCACTTACGTATAACAGCTTCAGTGCAGTGCCCTTCTCTATCCTCAACCCCTACTCCCATCCCATTCTAAAGTAGAAGTGTCATTTTATCTTTTACAATGCGTTGTCTATTGGGTCTATGATTTTCAGTGAACTTGTGCCACCAGATGAACATGATATATATCCATAAACCAGAAGAGACCGGATGTAGGAACTCAGCTCCCTATTTAGTATTTTGAGAACACTCATGAAGTTTTTTTAATTACGTACACACACTATTAGCAGATTTCACTTAAGGCAATAATCGTTACCAAACTCGATATTTAGTCGTTTTATGTAAAAAGACAGATCAAGTTCGTTAAAGACTGAAATTGAACCAGTGGAAGAGAGGGGGTTTAGAGGGGAGAATTTTGAAAATTCGAAATATCTCCGTTACTACACGTCGGATCGAAAAAATGTAAATCAATCTTATAGCAAATTAAATGTACTATTGATATTATTATATGAATTTATACCTAATCTCGAATATTAACCGAGATAATTACATTTTTCAGTTTTCAGCCTTCAGCAAACCCCCACTTCTACTCATGTTATACTAACAATACTCGGTTATGTAATAAACCACATCATTCGAAGCTTTGATAGCAAATATTGTTATCAAGAGACATTTATTATACGAGATAAGTTTTTGGACTACTTAAATTTGATTGATTGAGATAAAAATTATTATGATTCATTATAAATTACAGTTCTAGATACAGTAAATAGTTTTTAATCAAATTAATACGTGATATTCAGATATATTACAGTAATTGTTTTTCTGCAATCAGTGGCTGCAATCAGCAGTTAAGATACCGTTGCTCCCAGACGCGAGTTTTAACAGATTTCCCGTGAGGGAAATCAGCTATTGAGGTCGTACTCATGACTCGATTTTCGAATTTTTCCTTCAAATGTCCATCGATCCTTCCTAGTAGATGACGAAAATGAGGTCCGTTCAAAACTGTATATATATATATATATATATATATATATATATATATATATATATATACGGCTGAAATCAAACCAGGGGAGGGGGGGGTTAGAGGTGGAGAATTTCGAGAATTATTAATATCTCCGTTATTATGCGTCGGATCGAAAAATTGTATGGAACCAATCTTATTGCAAATGTAATGTTCTATAAATGTTGTTATGCTTATTTTTCACTGTCTTGATTATTAACTGATATATTTGCATTTTTTAGTTTTCGGCTCTCAGTAAAGCCCCACTCCTGCTCAGCTCATATTAGCAATATTCTATTATGTCATTAAGCACTTTATTAGAAGCTCATTGATCTTTTAAGTTTTGAGATAAATGCAAATACGTGAGAAATCTGCTTAGTTATAGCAGCCCCTGCGTGACGGACATTTATTTTATTTTCCCATACCCGAAACGTCCGCCCAGATTAATAGAATAAATGGAAATCAAATAATGAAGCTATAAGTAATTTTTGATGCGATTTCCAGAGACATCACATTAACGAAAGAAAGTTTGATGCGTATGCTAAGGAAATGGCAAGACTACGTTAGTCTTACAAAAGGTTTTGATTCATGGAGCAACAGTAATAAAGCATCCTATTGATCCGATTGGCCAGCTATCGGAAGAAGCAGGTGAAGCAAGGAAAAAGATCTTTAGAATGTACAGAAAAATTTATTCAAGAAAATATAGCAGGGAATCATGTAATCGAGATGTCTGACTATCGACCCTTTTTTGAGCAGTTCACGACCGAAAGTTATGTAAAAAAGTCCGTCACGCAGGGGCTGCGTAAACTAAGCAGATTTCCCACACGAAGGTTTATAATAGATAAATATACACACAGGTAACACTACCGTGAATGCTCAGTAAACTTACAATACAAGTTAATAATCTCTACAACGGAAAGCGGCTGAATTGTAAACAAACAGGCCAGCCAGCCTCGTAGCGCTGCATAGAATGAATATAGCATATTAATTTTATTGAAAACTATTTACTAAAGCTAGTGCTGTAATTTGTAATGAATCAGAATCAGTTTTATCTCAATCACTAAAATTTTAGTAATCCAAAAACGAAAGAGGAGGGATCAACAGAATGTATTTGCATATATCTCACAAAGTAAAGGTTCAATGAAAACAATATTTGGTATTTAGACTTCGAATAACGTGGTTTATTATATAACAGATTATTGTTTACGTAAGTCTAGTAGAAGTGGGGGTTTACTGAAGGCTGAAAACTGAAAAATGCAAATATCTCGGTTAATATTCAAGATAGAGAATAAATGTATATAACAATATTAATAGTACATTTAATTTGCAATAAGATTTACTATATACACTTTTTCGAATCGAATTTTCAAAATTCTCCCCCTCTAAACCCCCCTCTCCCCCTGGTCCGATTTCAGTCGTTAACGAACTTGATCTTTCTTTTTACATAAAACGACAAGATATGGAGTTTGGTAACGATCAAACAAAAATTTCGACCGCTAGAGCGGTAACAGACAAATATATATATATATATATATATATATATATATATATATATATATATATACACACACACACACACACATACAGTTTTGAACGGACCTCATTTAGCAGATTTCCCTTAAGGGAAATCAGCTATTGAGGTTGCACTCATGACGGAATTTTCGAAATTTTTCTTCAAATGTCCATCGATCCTACCTAGTAGATGACGAAAATGAGGTCCGTTAAAAACTGTATACTGTATACAACTAGCGGTCGCAATTTTTGTTTAATCGTTACCAAACTCGATATTTAGTCGTTTTATGTAAAAAGAAAGATCAAGTTCGTTAACGGCTGAAATTGGACCAGTGGGAGGGCGGGTTTAGAGGGGAGGATTTTCGAAATATATCCGTTACTATGCGTCGGATCGAAAAAGTGTAAAGAATCAATCTTATTGCAAATTACATTTACTATAAATATTGTTATATACATTTATTCTCTATCTTGAATATTAACTGAGATATTTGCATTTTTATTAAATTGACGGCTAATGGACGAGAGTGAATTTCCCACCAAAAGCTCGTTCGGCCGTTTCCTTGATTGCTCGGCTCTCGTGAAATTTCAACTATTGTAAACCTTCACGTGGGAAATCTGCTTAGTTTACGCAACCCCTGCGTGACGAACTTTTTTTTTTCGTTATATACGAGGTAGGATCGATGGACATTTGAAGAAAAATTTCGAAAATTCCGTCATGAGTACGACCTCATTAGCTGATTTTCCTTAACATCAATAATTTTACAAAATATTTCTAGAATGATTAAATATATTAATATCTTTTACAAGATGATCATCGTAAAGTAATATTTGGTTCCATAAATATACAACTGGTTTTGCGCTAAGCAAATGACACTAGGCAGTACTAAGTATTTGCGCTGAAATGAGTAGGTTTATATCTAAAGGCTGAGCGTTATTACCGTGGAAAAAAGAAAAGCTTAGATTCATTGAAATGCTCACTAAGGCATATAGCGGTTTCTCGTTGCCTTTTGAATGAGGCTAACTCACAGTAAAAGCATCTTCAAGAAGTGCTTAAAATGAAGATAGGATTCCATTGGAGCCCAAAACTGTTGAAAGCCACTTCTCAGTAGAATATATTGATATATATTTACTGTGCCAGTGTCTGATTTGGCTTAGACGTGTAATTAATCTTGCTCAAGTACCCAATCTCATATAGGGGAGGGTTTGTTTCAGGGCACTAAAAAGTGGATTTTTCAGTAATCGTTGAAATGATAATAAGTACAGCCTGTCAGGCAGGAGTCCGCACATGCTACTCATCAATCTATTCTCTATTTTTTTCTGTAGAAAAAGACTATGTGAACAGAACTTGAAATTTAAGCTGGGCATATTCAGAGGCTCAGGTGTTCGAAGTGAAATTCTCATTATCAAAGGCGTGGGTTTGCAGAAGACTGAAAACAAAATAAAAAGTACAAACATCTGGGTCAATATACGACTTGAAATTATCTTTCCTTTCAGATTAGTACATTTTTCGTTTCAGCTCATAAGGGAGATATTTCGAATTTGTGAGTCCACCATCCACCTGTACTGGTTTCAGTCGTCAATGACTTGATCTCTCATTTATCAAAAAAAAAAAAAAAACCCTTAAATGGGATTAAATGTCGATTCGAGATTAAATTGCGAGTTTGGTAACGATCAGATACAAATTGCGGACGCAAGAGAATTACACGTGCACTCATATGCACATATATATCGTTTTATATCTCCTAGTTACGATCGATGGGCATTTTTCGAAAATCGTTCCTACATCAATAATTGCTGATTTCTCTTGAGGGAATTCTACTTATTGTTAAAAAGTTCAATTTATTCCCTCATTATATAAATGAATAAGAGAAGTTTATGCTGGAAAAATCTTCAGCACTAAACGTATAAACTTACAGTTTTTTGCAATAGGCTAGCTCTGGTGATCTCGTGACTTTGATAGTTGCTAGGAAGCCATTGAAGTCTAATTGGTGTAGAATAAATTAGCTGTCCATTCCCAGAAGGACTGGTCCCCGTGGGAAGACAGATCGGTGCCCTAACTCTCAGCTGGTTTCCCGAGACATTGCTCTCTGTTAGTCTGTATAAATCTTATTATAATTATTTAAGGTCGGTTATCCATAGGCCTTTTCTACCTATGGAAAACATAATATTTATATCCTCAGAATTGGCTTTGGAAGTGTTTTAGTGATTTTATCAAGAAAACAATCCACCCTATTAAAATCCATATTGTTTAAAATGGTACTAAATAAAGCCTACCTTTGAATTTTAAGCAATAATTCCTCCAACTCTGAAGGATAACTACATATATCCACTCTTAGATACAGATTCTCCACTTCATTTTGTACAAATAATATAGTTGGTATATTACAAAGTTCCAGTAACGTTCATCATTAGGTTATTCACTGGAAACAATAAGTTTCCTATTTCTGTTTTAGCTAAGGCCCACTTTAAAATAGATAGTATGTAAGCTAGGATTGGTTATTGACATAGTAGTAGGAATGGGATTTACTGAAATCTGAAAACATCTATACAAATTTATTGAAGGTAATCACTGGTATTCTACAACTAATTTAGCATTATCTCTTAGATAAACTTGGTTAATAGTCAATCAATTTAGCATCTCACCCTGGCTCTCTAGTCATTGTCGATTTTACAGCTAATAACCTGGCTTAATGCTATCTGAACAAAGTAGGGCAAGCGGAACCCGCATCACTTCCATAATAATAATCAAGTCCATAATGAAATAGAAAATATTTAAATATTAATAGAAAAGAGACTACCCATTACATGATAATAATATATTGCCATATTAATAGCCAAAGAAGAATAAAAAAATTAAAAAATACTTACTTGCCTCAGGACTGTTTGATTCATGTTTGGAGAATCTTAATTATTTGATAACTAATGTCTAACTTGCTCCCTAGAATGTTATATAATCGTGTGCGGTAATTTTAAAGAGCAAATAGGCATCATGAGTTTGAAAACAGAATGTTTGTACGTACTAACCTATGTGGTAAGAGAATTGTTAGCCATGGTAACTTTAACCGGCGTGGGAAACTACCAGTTGAGACAAAGGTGTCTTTTGGTATGCAATGGGCAATACGGCGCTGATAGGCCAGGGAAATTCATTTACATTTCGAAAGAAGCTACAAGCACTAACGATTTAAGGTTGATAAACGAAAATTGTCTCCCATTGTTAGTATAATATATGAAGATTCTAGTATAAACAATAAAACATCATTGCATGATAAACTAATATATATGAGGGCTAGTAAGAATGGGGAAAATATTTTTCCCTTCATGAGGGATGTTCATCAAAATCAATATTAAGTTTGTTGTATTAGAAAGAAACAAAAACGATTTCGGCAAATGCCGAAGAATGTCTCCGTTAAACCACATAACAAAGCTGTTTAGGAGCATTTTAGTTCACAGGATACGGGTGTGGATTGAAAGTGAAAATTTATCTCAAAGGAACAGGTATGAGGATATTGGGCAAGAACAAATAGAAAACGTTTCATAATGATATCGCCTATCAATATAAACCTTACGGTTTGTAATGAGTTTTTTGGATTTCCGGAAATTGTCGACTCTATATACTAAACCCACAACAAATACTATTTGAGTTTGGCATTATTAGGAAAATTATAAGATTGAACATGTTTAAGTCTCATTAAGGCCATCCATAATGAAGGTACTTCAAATGATTTAGATCTTTCGGGATGATTGTCCATGCCTTGATTTATATTCTTCCATAGAAATGGATAGACACGATAGCAAGAATATAATCTTATTTGAATTAAAGAGCCAGACCAAAAAAAAAAGGTGGTTATGTTAAAGTTGATTACAAAGAATATCGATTGAAGAAATGCTCCAAAAAATATCATCATCAATGGCTTTCAAGAGCAACATTTCCAAGGATATATTAAAAGAATACCATGTAATTATTGCTGGCTGATGAGGAATAAAATGAAAACTAGATGTGTTTATAGCATCAATCTTATTGCCAAATTGAAATTTATTGGATTTTTTTTTTTAAATATAAGAAAAGGTGGTAAGGAAAACACACTTATAAGAAAAAGATAATGTATTTATAACTAGAATGGCATATCAAAACATAATCTTAAATTAATCAATTACTATTCACATATCTGTGTCATAGATAGCCTCTCTCTAACGGATAAATTCAAAGGATCACTAAGTTAACATAAGTTATCTTGGTTGTCTAAAACTAATATTAACATCTATAACTAATTTTAAACTATTCTAGTGTTCTTGCAGATAATTTTTATTGCATTAAAAATCATTAATCATCAAAAATAAATGACGTGTAGATTTCTTTAAAAAAAAAGTGTAACATAAAATTTTTATGAATAAAGTAACTCACACGTTTGTATTTTGCTTCTAATTAGATTCAGATCATATTTCTATTTTTGGAACTAGTGCAAAACATTTAATAGAACTCCTTCTTTCTATATAATTATGTAGGAAAACTTGGGATATCGATAGCAAAATGTAATATTTATGGGCCACTAATAAAAAAATAAATTTAAAATTAGAAAGTGTAAGAATCCATGAAAAATTGTATTAAGTAACGTACATCGGCGTGGTTTCAAGGAATGCGAAGCCACAAATCTAGCTTACAATATGATTTTTGAGGCAAGAAGTTGATTGAATGGAGATTTTGTTTCATTTACTACTTTAAATTGTGATTTATTAAATGAAATTAATCTGTTTAGATAAAATATGTATAATAAATAATTATTGACTCGTAAAAATAGATATTAATGAATTCATCCTATCCTATTTCACTAATACACAGTGAGGGAAAAAAAACTTTTTCTTTATCTAGATGAAAGGTAAATTTACAATTGTACTTTATCTAAACAAATTGATTCGGCCTAAATAAAAAGAATATCGATTCAATCAGCTTCTTAATATCCAAAATGTGTTCATGCGATTTAACTTGAAATTATTTTGTATAAATTTAGTCAGTAAAGCTGTACTTCCAAACATTACCAGTACCTTTTTTATTAGAATACAATTATATAGCTAACAAGTTGATAATAATATTTTTTTTAAATTACTACTATATTATTTGAATAGCCAAATTCAAATAGATTGAGTTAATGACACATAGCAGTATAAAATAAACGATAGAGAAAAATAAATGAATATAAAATATGACAATGGACAAAGAAGTATTTTCAATCAGGACGTCATGTCCTCAGAGGAGTCATTCCTCTTCTTCAGAATGGGAATCTTTAGATTCATCAACGGCTTTATCTGACTCTGGAACCGTTGTAGGACTGGTGGCTGGAGCTAAGCTTTGATCAAGTACCTGCATGAAGAGTGTTTTCTTTAGTAATTTATATTAAAATTAGCTAATTCAAATACTCATTTTATTTACATGATGTCATTTGTTTTATTTTATGTACATAAGAACTACTAACTGGTGGTGAATTGGGAACTCCTGAGGAAGTCTGGGAAAGATTTTCAGCTGGCAACCCTAGATCATCGATTGCATTCCTCACAGTAGCAATCAAGTCAAACTCAATTAATGGGGGTGGCACATTCACAACCAACTCTCCAAAGTCAGTAACATTAAAATCGGTTGGGAGAACAGATGAGTTTTGGATTTCTGAGATAAGGGCGTTTAATGCATCCTAGAAAAGAGAAAGAAATTGGTGAAAATATATGGTTGAAAAAAGTAAAAGTTGATACATAAACATGTCAATTTCTTACTTGTAAAGCAGCAAGTTCTCTAAAACGTGGGTCTTCTAGGACACCAATAAGCGCATTAATGTCAGCATATGTTTCAGATAGAAGTTCTGCATCCTGTCTTTGGTTTATTGAATTTTGTATTTCCTTCAACCATCCAAGTACATAAGAGATATCTGTAAATACATATTAAAAAAGGTCAATGTTTCTCCCCAAAATTGACAAGATTAAAAAAAATATGTGAATAGATAATTCACACAAAATATTCAAAATAGAAAAATAAGGCACAAGGAAGTAAAACTTGCTAACTGAGATCTGCTAAAAATATCACATGATTGAGAGAAAATGTTTCGTATTGAGAAAATGTGTTCAGGGAAATTAATCAAATATCCCAAATTATAAAATGATTCGACCATTAAAAAAAAAGGCCCGTCACGCAACGTTAACTAAGCAAATTTTCCACGTGCTGGTATAACACACTTGTGATCTCATCTTCCAACATATTCCCTAATTCTATGTAAAACGGCCGATGAGTAGAATGCACGAGGAACTCCCTTAATACTTGTGAAAAAATGCATAGAACAGTAATTGCAGAGCATCAATTATTTAACAAGATTGGTTCTATGGCCTTATAACGGAGATATTTTGAATTTTCGATATCCGCTCCCCTCCCACTGGTTCGATTTCAGCAATTAACGAGCTTGACCTTCGGTTTTGAATGAAAAACTTATATATCCAATTACGATCGAACAAAGCGACCAATTGCGACTCCTGGAGCGATTACAGGCAAGTATATATATATATATATATATATATATATATATAATTTCCGTCATCTATTGTGATGGAAATTTGAGGAAATATTTCGAAAATCGCATCACGAGTATGACCTTAATAGCTGATTTCCCATCAGTAAAATTTTCTAATATTAGATGTCACTTCCTATGTTTTACAATTCGAATCTATCGGTAGACGCTATCATTACTAGCTGATAGTCCTGTACACATGGTAAGCTTTTTCGATTCGAGTACCTATACTATTTCCAAATCTGTCGAAAGTTGTACTGAATAGTTGTACACGAGCTCACTTTTTATGTAGTCCATGGTCAGTTAGTGGTTATTTACATTTAATTTAGGAAAGTTTGCTTTTCTCATAGCGTAGATTTACACGTTAGGTAAGTTGTCCTTATTTATTTACATTTTATCTATTTGTTGGAAAGTATAGTTTTATTATTTATGTATTTACATTTTCTTTATTTCTTTAAATGGACCTATAATCTTTGTCATTTCATCGGTCTGATATCACTGTAGTTCAACTGGTGGCTTCTTTCTTTTCTTCTTCTGTTTCAATTTTTTCAATGGCCTTCATTTTGTATCTGAGTTGGTGATGAGTATTTCTCTGATAATATCTCCATTAAATGTCCTCTGTTTATGTATTTCCATGTTTTATATTATGTCCAGCCTGCGACCTTTTGTGTTTCTATGTAATACAGTAATTTCATGCCCTCTGTTATGTTCGTGGGATCGTGGCAGTTATCGTTGAAAATTTTGACAAAATTAGAGACTCGTTTGTTTAATCTGAACATATGTTAATTATATCGTGCCTTGATACTTATAGCAGTTTGTTCCAATGTATGCGTGTTTTCAAGTATTTTTAAATTTATATTATTCTTTGATTTCGTATATCTTCTTGTGTTCAATGCTGTTTAAAAGAGATTGTCTAGCCAAATTGTATACACCATATAATATGATAGGGCGTTCGAGTTTAAAAGAGTGCCAAGATTTAAAATATCAGTCACCTGTAGAATATTCACATTCTTTTTCGAAACATTATTATTGAAGGAGGTTCTTCAAACACTATAAAGGTGGTGAATTAGAAAGGTTTATTTCATTGTCTTCCAATCAAGTCATTTTTGTATTATTTACCCCCGGCTTTGTGCACCTATAAATACAATAAAGTTTTCTCTAGTATAAAAAAAAAAAAAATTGAAACAGTTAATATTTACTAAGGGGGCTTCCGTCCATTCCAATAATAAAATAAAGTTAATTATTTTTCTATTAATAATCCCTAGCTCAATATGAACGAACACCCTCAATATGATTCTGATTGGGCATTAAACGGGTTACGTAAAATGTTTAACTCCGGTAGAATTTCTCTGACTTCTTGGTTTATGTTCTTAGTTTCATTGCATTTTAATTTGCATTGCCTTAAAATATCATGTTACTCAGCCAAATGAAACATTACTGTGATCTACTTGAGGAATATTATGAGATGTAAGTAGCATTAAACTCGACACTACTAGATCAAACTGATATGTTGATTTAGTCAATTAAATGAAGCCCCCAGAGAAAAAAATCTTGACTATCATATTTCAATGTTTGTTTTCTCTCCTTTGGTGGCTATATTATTGATTTTGTTCACATAAATATTGGTCATTTAATTACAATAACGAAGTATTAACTACAACTGTTGACATAATCGCTGTCACTTCGGGAATAATCTTAAGTAAATTGTTCAACTATGAAAGAAATGAAAGAAGTATAGATTTTTAAATATATAGATGTTTTTTAAACTATAAAAATCAATAACTTTGTATAAGATGGTGTTTCTACCTGCGACCAACGGCATGATAAACAACGCAGTTCCAATCTCTGAAATTTCCTGTAAATAAACATACAATTATTAGTTACAGTTAAGCACATTAATTCGCAGTAATATTATAAATACACTGGGTTGTGCCATTCCCAATCCCAACAATAAGCAATATCGTATATAGAAAAACATGGGGTTTAATCAAGTAATACTGAAGTTTAATAATTTTACTGTTCTCGTTATTTTTTTAACCTTAAAATTACAATTAATTTTTGTTGCAGCTGGAAATCTGAATCAGTTTTAGTGATTGTGGTCTCATTTAAAGGAGGTAAGAATTATACAGTTATGAGCACGGAATGAAGTTAAAAAGAATTAAGGCGCTCAAACAGTTACTGAAAATTTTTTAAAAAAATGAATGTTATCAACAATAATTATAAGAGCAAAAAAATAGATCTAATAAAACCTTTAATAGAGAATCATTCTTTTAGGATTTTCTCAAACCTTTGTTTCAGTCATCTAATTTACTTTAATGTGAAGGGTAACAAACCTTGGCTGAGCTTTAATAGACACTGAAATATTTTAAGTATACAAAAGTCTGTCACGCAGGGGCTAACTAAGCAGATTTCCCGCGTGAAGTTTAACAGTAGATAAATCTACATACCTAAGTAATTAATTTGCTATAAGATTGATTCTATACATTTTTTCGATCCGACGTATAGTGACGGAAATATTTCGAATTTTCAAAATTCTCCCACTGGTCCGATTTCTGCCGTTAACGAACTTGATTTTTCTTTTTACATAAGACGACTAAATATCGACTTTGGAAACGATTAAACAATAATTGCGACCGCTAGAGTGGTAACAGACAAATATATATATATATATATATATATATATATATATATATATATATATACAGGTTTGAACGGACCTCATTTTCGTCATCTCCTGGGTAGGATCGATGGACTTTTGAAGACAAATTTCGAAAATCGCGTCATGAGTACGACCTTAATAGCTGATTTCCGTTAAGGGAAATCTGCTAAAATGCCTACGAAATGGAGAGAATCAGCCATTGTACCTGAAAAGGATAATACGCTAAAACAATGTGAGAATCAAAGGAGCATTTCTTCTCCCCTCATTCAACAAGGCCTGAAACGAATTATTGACACTTTATTAATGCTTATCAACATCAGACTAGTTAGGAGTATGAAAAGTACGTCCCGCAGGAGCTGCGTAAATTAAGAAGATTTCCCACGTGCAGTGGGGAGTTTGTTTATTGAAGGCTGAAAACAAGAAAGTGCTAATATCTCACTTAATATTTGGATTAATAGAAAATGTATACAACAATTGTAGAGCATCAATGGCTCAATAACATTTCTCGATCCGACTCATAATAAGGAAGATATATATTTGTAATTTTCGATTCCCACTCCTCTAATCCGGGTTCTCGATTTCAGCCGTTAACTAATATGTTCATTATTGTTGAATGAAACAGTTAAATATCAAGTATGGTGCACAAAAATTAACATCTTGAGCCATGAACGTAAAATCATAAATGGCGACGTCACCACACAACGTATTTGCATATACATCATCACACTGTAAACATTTAATGAAAACAATATTTGGTATTTAAGCTTCCAATAAAGTGGTTAATATTATATCAGTTTATTGTTAATATGACATAAGTAAGACTAGGGGTTTACTGAAGGTTGAAAACTAAAAAATGCCAATATATCGATTAAAATTCATGATAAATAAAATACTTATGTAATAGCATTGATAGGCAATTACATTTGCAATAGGATAGAAACAATACAATTTTTCGATCCGACGTATAACAACGGAGATATTTCGAATTTTCGAAATTTGCACTTCTAACCCTCCCCCCTCCCATTGGTCAGATTTCAGCCATTAATGAACTTCATCTTTAATTTAGACCACTATACCAGATATATATATATATATATATATATATATATATATATATATATATATATATATATATTGAATTTCTCAACTAAGAAATGAGTACAACTTCATTAGCTGATTTCCCTTAAGGATAGAAAATATCTACAGGAACGGAAATACGGACCACGGGGCCACTAGAGCGTAGAACAAAAAATATATATATATAATTTTAAATGGATCTCATTTTCGCCATCTCCTGGGTAGGATCGATGGGCATTTGAAGAAAAATTTCGAAATTCGTGTCATGAGCACGATCTCAATAGCCCCCCCCCTCCTTAAGGGAAATCTGCTAAAAATGGAGAATAGATGGTGTCAGAGCAGTAGCGTTTCCAGGATGTGGAAAATCTATTAAGTTAATGCAGCCTCAGCGTAACGGCCTTTTTACTTCCTTGCACAAAGCGGCGGACGTTTTTCCTCAAGGGAAAAGTTGAAATGAAATTCCTTCTAGAAATAATTTATTACCGATAATCTTAAGTAAAAATTCATAATATCTGAGAATCGAAAAACGTTATGGAACGAATCTTGTTAAAATATTGATGGTCTACAATTTTTGTTCTATTCATTTTTCCGAAACTCAAATGTTAAGCAAGTAATTCGTACTTTCTGATTTTAAGTCCGAATATGCGGTGAGATGAAACCACTAGTGAGTCATATCAGCATGTTTGAAATCTTCTTAGTTTACGCAGCCCCGCTTGACGGACTTCTTTACGTATTCTTCTCACTACAGGAGATAATGATTGGATGGTAAGATGAAATATTTCATCCTACGTGACGGGCTATTTTTTTATTTCTAGAAAAAATTTCCCCTGGATAAGGAGTAGGGGTATATTGCCTGATAAAATATAAATTCTATTTCATACTGAGGTGTGTATCTGAATTTGGCAAACACAGGTCGCCCCAATTAACTTGCATTTATGAAGAGAATGCTTGAATTAAGGCTTTTTTTAAAAAAAAAAAGACTCGACTTCTGCGTCTCTATTCCCTAGCTTATTATATTTTCCTCGAATATGAAGACACAGTAAAAGACGGCTGTCATTTAAAGTCTGCGTAAACAAAGCAGATTTCCCCCAAGATGTGCACACTGCTAATCTGACCCCATCTAATATCCGTTTTTCCTGTTATAAGCATATGTAAACAGGACATGAGATGTTTAGAGACTAACGTTCTCGAAGTAAAAATTGCATTAGCAGGATGGGTGCATTAGGTGGGGATTAACTGAAGACTGAAAACATAGAAATTCCAAATATCTCTTTTAATATTCAAGATAAGGAAAAATTATATATATATATATATATATATATATATATATATATATATAAGCATTTATTGGAAATCAAATTTGCAACAAGAGTGGTGATGTAAAAGTTGAAGATCAGACTCATTATAATGGGGGAATCTCGATATTGGTTTGTTTTAGCAGATTCCCTTTGGGAAATCTGCTATTGAAGTCGTACTCATGACGCGATTTTCAAAACCTTGTCCATCGATTCTACCCCCGAAACGATGAAAATGAGGTCCGTTCAAAAATATATGTTTATATATATATATATATATATATATATATATATATATATATATACATATATATATATATATATGTATATAAATGTCTGTTAACGCTCTAGCAGTCAAAATTTTTGTTTGATCGTTACCAAACTTGATATTTAAACGTTTTATGTAAAAATAAAGATCAAGTTCCTTATTGGCTAAAATCGGACAAGTGAGAGGGGGGACTTCCGAAAATTCAATATATCTCCGTTTCTGTATGTTTGATCGAAAAATTACGTAGGACAAATATTATTGCAAATTAAATTTACTATAAATATTGTTATATACATTTATTCTCTATCTTGAATATTAACCGAGATATTAGCATTTTTCAGTTTTATGCCTTCAGGAAACCCCCACTTCTACTAATATTAACAATAAGCTGTTATATTATGAACCACTTCATTACAAGTTTAAATACCAAATATTGTTTTCATTGAACTTTTACTTTGTGAGATATATGCAAATACGTTCTGTGCCCCCCCCTTATTTTGTTCCTGTATTACTAAATTTGAGTGATTGAGATAAAATTGATTCTGATTCATTACAAATTACAGCACTAACTTTAGTAAATTGTTTTCAATAAAATGAATATGTTATACTCAGATATATGTCTTTCCGGTCTATCTCTCTATTCAGCGCTAAGAGGCTGGCTCGCCTGTTTGTTTACAACTCAGCGCTTTACGTTGTAGAGATTATTAACTTGTATTGTAAATTGACTGAAAGATTTCTCATTACCGTTTGTATTTATTCACTTAACATTCACGGTGTTAGCTGTATTTATATTTATCTATTGTAAACCTTCGCGTGGGAAATCTGCTTAGTTTACGTGATGGACTTTTTCAGTCCTCGTAGCCCGACGAAAACAATACGTCGCATTTGAGCTTGAAATAAGAGGTTTCTTTACATATTGACTAATGTTGCTAACATCAATAAGCAGAAATTTATTCTAGGATAAATCCAAAATCACAAATATTTCTATTAATATTGGAGTTAGAGAAAAGTGTATAGAACAACAATCGTAAGAAATTACATTTGTTAAAAAATTGGTTACATAACATTCTTCAATCCAACTCATAAAATCAATTTTTTTGCCACCCCCCCCCCTTTAGTCTTCTCTTCCTGGTCCCATTTCAGCTGTTAACAAATACAATCTTTCTTTTTATATGAAACGCTTAAATATAGAATTTCGTAATGATCAAACAAAAATTAGGAACACTAGCGATAACAGCAAAATCAATCTTGTCATGAGTTCTACCTCAGCAGTCGTTTTTCCATAAACGATCCTCCCACCCCCCCCCCCACCACTAAAACCCCTCTTGTTATGCTTAAATTTTGAGACCCGTTTACATTGGCTTCTTAAAGGGAAAATGAAAAAGTTATGGAGTCAGATCATCAGTGTGTCAAGGGCGTGGGGATCAGCTTAATTTATTTATACGTCAGTGATCCAAGGCCAAGCATAATGAAAATACCCGTATAGCTCTATCGTAGAAAACTGTTAAAGAATATTTTTATGTCTAGAGCTAGAAAATTTTAAATATCTTTATTTATTGTAAAATAAAATAATATCAAATAAATTGGTGAAGAGAGATACAACTGTATAAAAATATTAATAAGATATCTGCATTATTTTTGATAATTGCTATATACTTACGTTTTCAATGAATATATATTATTTATTGTATAATATTAAATATTTCCTATTGCCAATTACATTTTTGACAGAAAGCTTTCGAATTTTCTTTAAATATATGGAACACGCTAAAAATCAAAAAAAAACTTTTTATTTATTTATTAATATTAAATAAACGACCTAGAAGCAAAAAAATGAAAAAAAAAAATCCAGAAAACAAATAGTCGCTTCCGGCGAGTATCGAACTCGTATTTTCCGATTTCTAAGAGAAAGCGCTATCGCCTGAGCCAAGGGGACACCTTGAAACATATACCTTGGGAACAACTCAAGACATACCGGTAAACTTTAACAATTTGTTTTAGATGAACGCTTGAGAAGTGCGTTCTCTCGCTTTAACAGAATTGGTTTTTAATCAGGTACTAAACACTAAAAAAATTTCGTTCAAATCGGTGGGGGAAGGCCATGCACTCCCCTTGTAAGTAAAGAATGTATTTTAATCACGAAAATGATGTTCGGTTTTGAGATTTCAACCGAATTTTCCATTCTCACCCCCCCCCCCTAAACCCATTCTGTCTTGTTTCGGCGTGACCTCTGTGCGTTCGCATTTGTCTCGCATATCACAAAAACGGAAATCGTGAAATTTCATATTTTGGATTGCTGTTACGTCTAGTTGTGCAGCTCCCCTTTTAGCAAAAAGCGACCAAGGAGTTGTGGGAGGGAGGAGGGCTTGGAGGAAGAAAATAAAAAAAACGAATAATTCTCTGTCCATATTAGGAATTCAAAATATTTCTAAAGAACCTATTTTGTTCAGCATAAAAAGAACTGCAAATTATGTTCTATGGCATATTCCGAACCAATACATTAGACCGGAGATACCGTATAATACTTTCAAACGAAATCAGTGGAACATTTTTTTTTTAATTTATTAACATGAGTATCGAAAATAAATGTTGTGTCTACATCAGATTATTCACCAATAGTAATGTTCTTCCTGGGTTATGAATATACAAATTTAGAAATCCTAGTTTCAGAAATGGGAATCAGTTCTATTGCCAAAATACTTTAAATAGTTACAAAATTCACTTTAAATAGTTATCTACATTAGAAGCCCATTCTAATGGTATGCCATTCCCTTAATGCTATGCCTCTGGGTGCTATTAAATTATTTTCATCATAGAAAGTTGTAGTGCATCTTAAACTAAGGTAATGTGTGTGTTACCGTGAAAGACCGAAATCAG
The DNA here is from genome assembly GCA_019009955.1 of Riptortus pedestris. NCBI lineage: Eukaryota > Metazoa > Arthropoda > Insecta > Hemiptera > Alydidae > Riptortus > Riptortus pedestris. Next base: position 86,042,618 of record CM032233.1, read on the forward strand.
AGAATGTCGACATTCACCGGTGTATGTCGACAATCATCGGTGAATCACATCGATGTATCTCGTCATTCACGGGTGAATGTCGACATACACCAGATTTCGGAGTTTCACCGTAACATGTACATACTTGCCTGAGAATTGTTTTCAAAATTATTAGACATACGTATGTATGAGCTATAGAACGCACGGCTATCTGACTCCACTTCACAAATAGAATTTTACTATTTAAATCGCAAGATGACGAGTGTAAGTCAACCTTACGTATGATTTTAATTTAGACAAGACCTTTTCAATTTGTGAACTTTTCATGAAGTGAATGTCTGGATCTTTGATTTTTTTTTTTATATAAATTTCGAAGGAATACTAGCAATTTGCAAGTAATCTGGAAGTTGCCCTCACCCCCATGATTTGTAATTGAAGTGAAGAGAGGTATTGAGGACTATTGCAAATGGATGCCGGGGACAGGTGTGGGTGGGCCCGGGTGCTGACGTCACACCCTAAGTCTCCTTCACACCGGGCTACCGAGAAGCCTCGCCGTTATCTCTATTCATCCCCTCCCCGTTCCGCTGATAACATTAGTTTTATGACAATATTATCATCAGAATGAGTCATTTTTGAATGGTCTATTATTCTTTTCTTCATGAGTCATAGTTTTATAGTTTTTAGAGATAAGACGTATTTTTATTCGTTAAATAATATTATTATTCGTTTGTTATTTTCTGAAAACGTTAAATAAAGCGGAGTGTAGACATTTTATTGAAAGGTGGCTGAACAGTATCTGTGCTTAAAAAATTGTGTAAAAAACATTGTTTAGAGAACTAGGTGTGTTGCTATTGAACTGTATGTTGAGGATTTCATAAATACAAGGTACTGTATATTTCTTGAATATCTCTTAATAGAATAAAAAACGATATTTTTCCCCATTTAGAAAACTGATAAATTTTAGTTTTTTTACTTTTTTTAGGTTTTTTTTTATTTCCATTATATGTGATCCAGTTGTCAACATTGATTACCTTTGGTTGTTTATTTATTATTAGGATAACCTATTATATTTTAAGAGATAGTTTTATATTAAAGGTTTATAATTTGTTTCAGTATATGTCCAAAACATCTGTTTTTTAGGTGTAATTTTCTGCTCATTTTTTGTATATTTCATATTTTACTAATTGAAATTTCTTTATGTTTCTGAGTTTAAAGCAAAGTTAAATTGTGGGACTAAAAATACATTCCATTATTTTATTTATGTATTTTTATTTTATTTTTTTCAAATCAATATGAAACTGTAATTTACTTTAAAATGAATTATTACATAAAAAATGTATGCAATGAGTATCTATATTTTGAATCTTAAGACTCTTAAAAGTAATATGCTAAACATACCAGTAAAGGTAGTTTAGTACAAAAATTAATGGTAAAATGTCAATGGAGTAAATTAATTGCCTTAGTTAACCGAAGTAACATTGAATAAAAATGAAAACTTTAATAAATTTAAACTATAAACAAAAAATATGGTTACACCCATATACATTCTAATAGAATGCCTATTCAAATATAAATCCATTCAGTTATCAGTATAATTAAAATCACATTTAAAGAAATCATGGTTGAATAATATTTCTAATAAAAAGCCTATTCCCATTATCTTTTTATCGGATGGTCATTATAATAAAAGGCATATTCACATTATTTTTTTAATGGATGGTCATTATGATAACTAAAGAGATAACTAAGAAATCTTTATCGCATAGCCTTTCTAATAAAAAGAAAATTGAAAGAACCCTTTTTAGAATAAAAATTCTAATAAAAAGCCTTATCAAAGATCTTTATTACATAATCATTCTGATAAACAAATAAAAAGGCTATTCAATCTAATCTTAACTAAATAATAATTCTGATAAATAAATAGAAAGTCTATTCAATCAAATCATAATTAATTAGTCATTCTAATAAAAAGCCACTCATGTCTTTCTTCATATGAGAGTGATTTTTGTTAATCACTCTCATATGAAGAAGGACATGAGTGGCATTTTATTAGAATATAGCTTTATTCATATTTATTTATGTTATTAATCTCTGTTTATTTACTAAATTCAATGTTATGGGAAGTTCTTTAATTATTTATAGCACTATGAAGGATTCTGAAAAAAAAAATTCATTTGTATTTGAAAAGCTTTCTGAAAGAACACGCTAAATTACAATATGGCTTACCTAAGAATAGCTGTTAAAATTCTATATATATAAAAAATAAAAAAAAAAAAAAAAAAGTGAGTGTTTATTGATTAGCTCTTCCCTTGACTGTTTGTCAAGAAACATAAAAAATGTTGGGTCTTTTTATTTTGAATAATGGTAGTTACACGGTATTATAATTAAAATTAGTGTTTCGAATACGAAAAAAAAAAAGCCTAATCTAACAAGTAAGACTTTGTTGTGAATATATATCGTTGATGCAGAAATTATTTATTTAAATATCAAATACATTCGTAGCATAGACATTTGGTCATAAGTAAACAAAATAGTTGTTTTTTGAGGAAACATAAACGTTACATTAATGATTTTATGGTAATAATTTAGTTTTAAATGCCATTAGAACATTTCTAAGAAAGATAAGTTTTATTGTTATATGGTATCTAATATATTTTAATAGAAATTGTAATTATTATTTTGTGTGTCAACAGGGCACTGACGATGATGCACATCATCGAAAGCGCTCTGCTGTTTCAATAAATTATTATAGTGGTAGCGTAGCCAACAATTTTTTCATCCTACATACATTAGGAGGAGAGGAAGTTTAGAGATGGGGTAAAATTAAAAATTCCAATTTTCGCCGTTATTATGTGCTCAAAAAAAAAGTTATATAATCTATCTTGTTAAAATTGTATAATCCTACAATTGTTCTTCTATACATTTTTTTATCTTCCTCGAAAACATACAGTTATTTGTATTTTTTCCAGTTTTTAGCACTCCTACTCATCCCACATTAACAATGACCTATTATATTTATTTATTTATGAATGTCACTTTGTGCTACTAAGACTTATTGGGGAATACAATGCACGATTTTCACTGGAACTTTATAATAAGGGTGCAAGGATAAATTTATGATTTGATATCGTCAATGAACATTTTATCATTTAGAGGCCTCTATTTGTTTGCAAATTATTAGCTATTGTGGTGGTGCTTATAACACAATTTTCTTCAAATGTCCACTGATCCTGGGCAGGAGATGAGGAAAATGAGATCCGTTCAAAACTCTATATATAGTTTGAATGTTGTGAAATTTTGTCCACTCATCACACCAACATTTAAACCGATTTTTTAAAACTTCATTAAAACACATCCAAGTCGGTTGTATAACAACATGCCAATGATTAAAACCGGTTGACTAGCCAATTTTTATAATCTTTATACTCTATAAGAAGCTGTTATAAAGACATATATATATATATATATATATATATATATATATATATATATATATATATATATATTCTAACTATGTTACCCGGCTTCCCTCGGTAAATCATTAGATGTTGAGTGATGATTGAATTTTTTATTTTGGCAAGGCTTCAATGTGTACTACTACACGTCCCGTCTGGGCTTATTGTTTTCCTTAATGATCAGGTAAGAGACTTATATAGGGCTCATATTGGCCGTGCGAGTTAGGGCGTTGGTCCCAGTTAGTGGCGGGTTCGATTCCCGCCCTGGGCAGTAGAAATTTATTTAGTGACTGACTCACTTAATAAACTCCTTGAGCCCACCCTGGCTAGAAAAGGGTGGTAACCTGTAGATAACTCATCCCGATTAGCCTAGTAGCATAAAGTGGACGTAAATAATAATAAACAAACAAAAAGAGACTTACAGAATAGAATAGAAATTTTAGTTTTGAAGAATAAATGAAAATAAGTCACTAGTCAATCCCACTCCACTGTTTGACTATTTATGTATTAAAAAAAAAAATGCAGTAAGTGTGTGCGGTAAAATGATTTAAATTAATCAAAAAAATTAATAACTAAATGAATAGAAAAAAACCTGAAAAAAAGTACATACAGTGTCAGTCATTTAATTGTAATATTAGATGATTATAATTAGAAAATAAGTACTTTTAAGAAAGAAAACAACAACAGTGTTTATACAATATAATATATAATGAAAAAAGAATATTAAAGATTATATAGGATAAGTAAGTATAGATTTAGTTAATAAATAATTGTATAAAAAATTAGTAAATTTAATACCCTTAGGATATGGTAAGAGCGATATATACAATCTATTAGTTGATATTATTTACGACAAAGAGTAAAACAGGGACTTATAAACAGCATCATACTAATATAAAGGGCATAATAACCTAGCTCTTGATTGCCCAAACCATATTAATCAAAAATCAAAAATCCACTGTTTGACACTCCATGAATTACTCAAATCATAATCATGGTTAGCATTTATTATAATTAAATATTATTTTAATATACATATTTCCTGTCAGAAACCAATCCAAGATTGTGAGCTTAGTTATATATATTATAGTAAATTTAGGTAGCATAGTAAATGCAATTCCATCATTTCAAAGTAAATAAGTTAACACAATTAACTATGTCAGCTTCCTGACAACTTAGCTTACTTGTATTAGCCCTGCTTCTGCATCAACATTTCTTTACTTAAATTATTTATTTAAGCATTTAAAAAACCTATTTTCTAGTAATTTATATACCTGGTGTAAATAAATGACAGTGATGCCCTAAAAATAATTTCATGAGCGAAAGAGTTGTAGCCCTCCCTGCGTACTCAAATCATATTGAGTTTAAATGAATATTGCCTTTTATTATAATGACATTATCAAGTAACGTTTAATAGTTATAAATAGTACATAGTCATTTCAATAATGTTAACATATTGGAGGAAATAAGATAATATATACCACAATTCAAGAGTTTGATTCTGCCCATATAATAAGTGAAAATTAGTTCCTAATTAATCCCTCCTCACAGTTTGTCACACCGTGCGTAATTCTAATCATAATCTTGAATAGCATTTATTTTAATTAAATATCATCTGTAATGTACATATTCCCAGTCAAGAACTAATTTGAAATTGTAAGCTTTAGTATTTAGCATACATCTCTTTTATACATTGATAAACGACAAAAGTGTATATAACAAAAGTTACTTTAAATAACAAAATAAACAACTTTTGTAGTATGCATGTTTGCCGAAAACCCAATAGAAAGTGAAATATCGCGATTTTTCATTTCAGGCTTCCCTCATAACCCCCAACTTCTGTTCGTTACTAAAAATATTTGTATAGCTTATAATTAAAGGGGTATTAATACTAACCCACATATAGAGTTTTGTTAAGGTCGGTTTAGTCTTTTGTGCCCAGTAAATTGTTGGCTCTCGTAATAGTTTTTAGAGTATATCTTCTATATACTTCGTTGTACAATAAAAGTATATATGACAAAAGTCACTCTAAATAACAAAATAAACGCCTTTTGTTATATGCGTGTTTGCCAAAAACCCAATAGAAAACGAAATATCACGATTTTTTTTTTATTTCAGGCTTTCCTCATAACCCCCACTCCTGTTCCTTCCATAAATATTTATATAGCTTATTAAGGTCAGTTTAGTCTTATGTGCCCTTTAAAATTGTTGACTCCTGCTATAGTTTTTAGCATATATGTTGTTTATACTTCGGTATATGACAAAAGTGTATATATCAATAATTACTCTAAATAACATAATAAATAACTTTTGATATGTGCATATTTGTCAAAAAACCAAAAGGAAAGGAAGTATCTCTATTTTTAATTTCAGGCTTCCCTTATAACCTCCACTCCTGTTTGTCTCAGAGAATATTGTGTAGCCTATAGTCTAAGTTGGGTTAATAGTAATATACATGCCAAGTTTCATAAAATTCGATGCAGTAGTTTGGGCATGAAAAGGTAACAATCATATAAACCAACAAACACCAAAGCTACTAATTGCTGATATCGTGTCTATGGCATGTGAAACAAAAATTTATCATAAAATTTCAAAAAAAGGTTACAATTATATATATATAGTTATAGTTTGTCAATGGCTGGAATCGGACCACTGGGAGGGGGAGGTAATTTAAGAAATTTGAAATATCTCTGTTATTATATGTTTGATCAAAAATTTGTATAGGATCAATTTTATTGCCTATAAATGTTTTTATTTATTTATTTTTCTGTATCTTGAATATTAGCTGAGATATTTGAATTTGTTTAGTTTTCAGTCTTCTGTAAACCCTCATTCCTACTCCTACTAAGCTATTATTCACCAAACACTTTATTCACAGGTTAAATACCAAATATTGTTTTCACCAGATCTTTTCTAGATGAGATACATGCAAATATCTTATGCTATGATGCCATCAATTCATATTTTACATTCTTACTGGAGAATGTTTATTTGATCTAAACCCTATTCAATATTTAAGCATTTCACTCCACAATAAATATTATATTCATTAATATTAATTGGACCTGGAATAGGGGGATTTAGAGGGAAGGGGAATTTTAAAAATTTAAAATATCTCCATTGTTATGTGTCGGATCAAATAATGTTATAGGACAAATCTTGTAGTTTTTCTCTACAGTTCTTGTTCTATATATTTTTTCGTAACTCAAATAAATAAGTTATTTCTACTTTGTTGTTTTCAGTCCAGAAAAAAAAACCCAATTCTACTCAGATTTTTATTTTAATATAGAAATATGGTGGGATGAGATCAGTAGTGTGTTGAACCACCATGTGGGAAATCTGCTTAGTTTACGCAGCCCCTGCTTTTATTTGATTGGCTACTCACTATTTAACTGTTCCAACTAAAACTAAAGGATATGTTTGTTAATAGCTGGCATTTGGTTTTGGAGAAGGAAAAAAATATAAAATCATGGTTATCTTAGTTAGTGTGCTTTATACTAATATTTTTTATAAACAAAATTCTTAACAATGTAATGTTCTACAATTGTTGGCCTACATATTTTTCTCTAAGTTAGTTGTAATTTTGTTTCATCCTTCAGGAAGACATTATTCCTACTCCTACAATTTTCAAGTTAACCTTTCCTGTCACTTAATGTCCTATTTTTACTTCCTTGGTCAAAGTAAAGGAAATATTGTTATCATGAAAATTTTCAGATTTCTACGGAACGAAAGTTGATCATTTTAGTATTTTTCAGTTTTCAGCTTTTTAAAAACCCACACTACTAGTTATCTCACATTAAAAATGAGCCAATATATCATGAAATGCCTAAATTCATGTTTAAATGCATACCACGCATTTTTTTTTTTTAATCGAACTTTTGTCATTCATGATTTATGGATAAATGACCGATGTGATGTGATACATGAATACTCTTTGACCAAAGGCCTCAATTTTCATTTTATGTAAAGATAAGAGGTAAAAGAGAATTGGGGAATAGAATGTGTAGTGACATCATGACCGCTTGTGAGATTGATGTTTTTGGAAAATTAATGGATAGTAGACCTGAGTGGGCCAATTATTTGATAGCTATTTATTTTAAAATTGAAAACAAAATTAATAATCGTAGTTACTTAAAAATTAAATACAACTGTTTAATATCATTGTTTAATTTTATATTCCAGTTATAGTACAGAATCGAAAAAAAATATTGAACAAATTAGCTAGTTGCATACATGAAATATGATTTAACTAAGTAATTACAATTATAGATATAGTGTTAGTATATATTTATAATAGTTCCCCAACAAAATATTGACCCATAGGTCGGCAATGAATAATTTAAATTTAACGGATTGAATGTTTTGACAATTTGGTCACATTTAAATAATAATGTTAGTTGATTAGTTCATATTTCATATTTTACTTTAGTGGACATGGGTATTTTCCATATTGAATATTTTATTTTAATGTATTTTATCCATTTTAATGGATACAATTATCACTACTCGTAATAGAAGGTTTTAAGGAATATTAATTTTCAATGTATGAAAATATATGTATACTAACAATAGTTTTGGCCATAAAAAACTAATTCAAACTCATAGACCACTCTTTCATGGTATTATCATTGGTTATGGCTTAAAGAGGTTTCGTTATTATCATAGAGGTTATGATAAAAATAATCATTATATTCATGAATTTTAATGTAGTCAATCACTCACACCTTATATATCTTTGGGTTATTGTGGGAGGTCAAGAGATGAACAACTTTATCTCAACATACCATAAATCATTCTAAGGCCGTGTCAAAAGTTGGCAGCCTATAATACTACATTCAGTCAAATGCATTATTCCGCATTGCCTTAAAAATGAGTGTTTGGTCCTTTATAGCAAAGCTTGACCTCTGCTAGACCTGCTTAGTCTAATATAAACAATGTCGGGAATTTAATATTCAACAACTCCCATTCTTTACATTTTTTTTCTCTTACTCAAGTATTGAACGAGTTATTTGTATTTTTTTAGTTTTCAGCCTTCAGTTACCCCCACTCCTATGTAATTTTCACTTAAAGGAACTTCCCTCACTAAACTTGTTTCTTTTCAATCAAATCATATAAACAGGAAGTGGGAAATTTCAAGTCCTATTTACATAGTCTTATCATTGCTGAAGAAATAGAGAATAGAACATGAGATGATATGATTAGCTTATCATTCTCACCCATGGGAGAAATCGGCACCTGCAGGAGAAATTTTATTATTGCCCCAGGAGTGGCGAGTATTCTGTAATTTATTAATTATACTTTATGTAGATCTCAGTCAGTCATTCCAAACCAAGTGAGTACAGACTGACAGTAAAAGTACTATTTTTTGCCTGGATGTGTAATTATTTTTTCTTTAGCTATCAGATAAAAATCCTGGTACCAATTTCAAATTTTTTACAGGTAGAGGAAAAATGGCGACCCTTCCACAGTAAGAACTTTTAATTGAAGCGACAGAGTGCTTTCAATGCAGTGCATCATCATCAGTGCCCAAATGTCTGGATCTTGACCTGATGGGCCTTAAGACTAGTCTGGTGTTCTGTCTTTTCAATAAAAAGTTGTTACTGTGGAAGGGTCACCATTTTTCCTCTACCTGGAATATAATTCACTTCCACCGTCCAGAATATCAACGGAGTTCAAATTTTTTGTTTTTACATTGTGAAAATTACACAATTTAATGTAATTGGGTTTTCCCCCTTTTTTTCTTCGTTACGAACTTGCCTGCTTCTTATTATTTCAACTGGGCCATATGAATAGTAGTTGGCACATTTAGTCTTATGGGTACAAGGATTTCAATTTTCCTTAGGAATCTAGAAGAATGTTTTCCAATATGGATCAATGCTTTAGGGAATGACCAAAAATCATTTTGCATTTGAATTTTTATTTTCTGAGGGACTATGGAGACAGTGAAATTTAAAAAATCAAAATAAGATAAATTCAACAAACTACACTATTTTTTTAGCAGATTTCCCTTACGGGAAATCAGCTATTGAGATCATACTCATGACACGATTTTTTCCTACCCAGAAGATGACGAAAATGAGGTTTATTTATAAATGTGTGTGTGTCTGTTAACGCTCTAGTGGTCGCAATTTTTGTTTGATCGTTTGATGATTGATCGTTACCAAACTCCATATTTAATTGTTTTATGTAAAAAGGAAGTTCAAGTTCATTAAAGGCTGAAATCGGACCAGTAGGAGGGGGGGGGTTTAGAGAGGGGGAATTTCGAAAATTCGAAATATCTCCCTTACTATAAGTCGGAAATTGTATAGAACCAATCTTATTGCAAATTAAATGATCTATAAATATTGCTCTATACATATTTTCTGTATGTTGAATATTAACCGAGATATTTGGATTTTATAGTTTTCAGCCATCAGCAAACCCCCACTTCTACTTATGTTAAACTAACAATATTCGGTTATAAAATAAACCACATTATTCGAACCTTAAATACCAAATATTGTTTTCAAGAGACAGTCATTATACGACATATATACAAATATGTTCTGGTGACCCCCCCCCCCGTCTTAAGTTTTTGGACTACTTAAATTTGATTGATTAAGATAAAAATTATCAAATTAATATGTTATATTCTGATATATTTTAGTAATGGTTTTTCTTTCCGGTGAGAGTCGAGTCGGCAGTCCCACTTGTTTACATTTCAGACGCTTCCCCTTAACGCCCCTGCGTGATGGACTTTTTTTTATTCAAGAAAAAAAAAATACATTAATTCAACTAATGTGCTACTGTTGTAATAATGGTAATTTGTCAAAAATAATCGGTACAGTCATGCTATAATAGTGATAATGATATGATTGATTCAGATGAAAACGAAGGATACTAGAATGTTTGTATCTCTTAAATTTTGCATTTTAATTTTTATATGTACTTAACAATTCAAATTTCTTTAGATGGTTTATTAAAGAATTTTTTTTTAATAGTGTGTTTCGTTTGTTGAATTTATCGTTACTATCCATTTTCCTTGATTTCTTGTAACAAGAATTGTATATATTACTTATTGTTTCATTTATTTTACCATTACTGTAATATATTTAATTATTATGATCTAAGGTTAAATAAATGTTATTGTAATCAACCTATAGTTACTAGTTGTTTTTATTATTATTTATTCACACCCAGTTTTTGCTACTATGGCTAATTGGGACGGCAGGTTTTCTACAGGTTACCTACCCTTTTCTAGCCAGAGAGGGGTTAAGGATTTTATTTAATGAGTTTGTTACTAAATAAATTCCTGTTTGCCCAGGTGGGAATCGAACTCGCCACTCTAGGTTTACCATGTGAGATTAAAATCAATGTTTTATCTCACATGGCTAACCTGAGCCCTTCTAGATGTTTTTGACCAAATTGAACTCCATCGTATGTTTATGCCTAATTGTTAGTGAAAGTTATGCACTAGTTAAAAATTTTAATTTCAATTTTCCTACCAAATGTTAGCTGACTCATTCCTGGCAATAATGCTGGATACTTGAACATAGTACTTCTCTTCTCTTCAATTATACCCTTTATTAAAACAGTAATTCATTTATGTTGGATGGCGATGGTTTATTCTCATGATTAAAAGAAATAGGCCAACCTCCATCAAGACAGCAGTTCTGATTTTCAAGGGTATACTCTTATACTCATATTAATGAATGAAGTGGGGATATTAATGAATTCAAATTTTTAATTGCCAAACTTTTTATTAAGCACAAGTTAGCGTCTAAAAACCTTTAATTTGCAATGAAGTTCAATTTTTACCTTATATACTAGCTAAGGTACCCGGCTTCGCCCGGGAAATCATTTGAGGCTGAATGATGATGGTATTTTTTTTTTTGGCAATTCTTTATCCTGCACAATATTTTGACATTTCCCCGTCCCAGTTTTTAGGGTTTAAACCCTGTCGTTGCTGTGGATTTGTTAATAATAAAATTACTTGTTACGTAAGGCTTCACTATCCTTGATATTTTTATATTTCCCATTTCCTGTGCATGTAGTTTTCTTTTATAACGTAATGGACCATATAATTCATAATCATATCGTATTCTGTCTTCCCGACCCTGTATGAGTAAAAATTGCTTTCCCTTGATGCGGTACAAAGCCCATAACGGTAACAGCTGTTTTAAGTACGTCATAACCACTGTTAAAACTAGTCTTTTGTAAGTATCGATTATAAACTGTATATTCATATAGAAAATGAAATATGGCTAATTTTTATTTGAGGCCTTCCTTATATCAACCACTCCCATTCGAACCTAAAAATTTGAACATAGCTTATAATCATGGAAGCTATGTTAATGCTAATTCACATATCGAGTTTTGTTATGTTCTGTTCAATCGTTAGTGCCCAATAAAATTATTGGTGGGGCTCGGGTTGGCCGTGCGAGTTAGGGCGTTGGTCCTAATCTCCCATGGCAGACCTTGAGTGGCGGGCTCGAATCTCGACCTGGGCAGTAGACATTTATTTGATGACGGCCTCATTAAATAAACTCCTTAGACCCACCCTGGCTAGAAAAGGATGGTAACCTGTAGGCAACCCGTCCCGATTAGCCTAGTTGCATAAAGTGGACGTAAAATAAAAAAAAAATTATTGGCTCCCGCTTTAGTTTTTAGTGTATATTTATACTTTTTTATAGGACAAAATAGAATATAACAAAAGTTACTGTAAATAACAAAATAAACAACTTTTGTCATGTGCATGTTTGTTGAAAAACCAATAAGAAACGAAATATCAATACTTTTAATTTCAGGCCTCCCTTACAACCCCCACTCCTGCTCATCCCTAGAAATGTTGGTATGGCTTATTATAATGAAGGCGTTAGTGCTAATACACATACCGAGTTTTATTTAGTTCAGTTGAGTCTTTTGTGCCAAATAAAATTGTTCCCTTTCGCTATAGGATTTAGCGTATATCTCGTTTATAATTCGGTAAACGAAAAAAGTGTATATAACAAAAGTTATTCTAAATAACAAAAGAAACAACTTTTATTGTGAACAAATTTGACGAAAAACCAATAGGAAACGAAATATCGCTACTTTTAATTTCCGGCTTCCCTTATAACCCCCACTCCTGTTCATCTCAGAGAATAATAATATAGCCTAAAGTCCAAGTTGGGTTAATTGTAATATAAAAAACAAGTTTCATAAAATTCGGTTCTGCCGTTTATGCGTGAAAAGGTAACAAACAAACAAACAACAAATTTTTATTTCAGGCTTCTCTTATAACCCCCCCCCCCTCTCCCGTTTGAACCTAAAAAATTGAATATAGCTTATAATCGTTTAAGAATTAATGCTAATTCAAATACCTTGTTTTGTTAAGTTCCGTTCAACCGTTATTGGCAAATACAATTGTCGGCTACCGTTTTAGTTTTCAGTGTATATCTCGTTTATACTTGGTATACAACTAAAGTTACTCTAAATAACAAAATAAACAACTTTTGTCATGTACATATTTGCCGAAAAACCAATTGAAAACGAAATATCACTATTTTTAATTTCAGGGCTCCCTTACAACCCCCACTCCTGCTTCTCCCTAGAAATGTTGGTACCTTTTATTATCATGGAGGAATTAGTGCTAACGCACATACCGGGTTTTGTTAGGTTCCGTTCAATTGTTAGATCCCAATAAAACTGTCGGCTCCCGCTTTGCTTTTTAGTGTATATCTCGTTCATACTTTGTTATAAACAAAAAGTGAATGTATCAAACATTACTTTAAATAACAAAATAAACAACTTTTGTTATGTGCATAATTGCCGAAAAACCAATAGGAAACAAAATATCACTAGTTTTAATTTCAGGCCTCCATTACAACCCCAACTCCTGCTCCTCCCTAGAAATATTGGTACCTTTTATTATCATGGAGGAATTAGTGCTAACGCACATACCGGGTTTTGTTAGGTTCCGTTCAATTGTTAGATCCCAATAAAACTGTCGGCTCCCGTTTTGCTTTTTAGTGTATATCTCGTTCATACTTTGTTATAAACAAAAAGTGAATATAACAAACATTACTTTAAATAACAAAATAAACAACTTTTGTTATGTGCATAATTGCCGAAAAACCAATAGGAAACAAAATATCACTATTTTTAATTTCAGGGCTCCCTTACAACCCCCACTCCTGCTTCTCCCTAGAAATGTTGGTAACTTTTATTATCATGGAGTAATTAGTGCTAACGCACATACCGGGTTTTGTTAGGTTCCGTTCAATTGTTAGATCCCAATAAAACTGTCGGCTCCCGCTTTGCTTTTTAGTGTATATCTCGTTCATACTTTGTTATAAACAAAAAGTGAATGTAACAAACATTACTTTAAATAACAAAATAAACAACTTTTGTTATGTGCATAATTGCCGAAAAACCAATAGGAAACAAAATATCACTATTTTTAATTTCAGGGCTCCCTTACAACCCCCACTCCTGCTTCTCCCTAGAAATGTTGGTACCTTTTATTATCATGGAGGAATTAGTGCTAACGCACATACGGAGTTTTGTTAGGTTCCGTTCAATTGTTAGATCCCAATAAAACTGTCGGCTCCCGTTTTGCTTTTTAGTGTATATCTCGTTCATACTTTGTTATAAACAAAAAGTGAATGTAACAAACATTACTTTAAATAACAAAATAAACAACTTTTGTTATGTGCATAATTGCCGAAAAACCAATAGGAAACAAAATATCACTATTTTTAATTTCAGGGCTCCCTTACAACCCCCACTCCTGCTTCTCCCTAGAAATGTTGGTACCTTTTATTATCATGGAGGAATTAGTGCTAACGCACATACGGAGTTTTGTTAGGTTCCGTTCAATTGTTAGATCCCAATAAAACTGTCGGCTCCCGTTTTGCTTTTTGTGTATATCTCGTTCATACTTTGTTATAAACAAAAAGTGAATATAACAAACATTACTTTAAATAACAAAATAAACAACTTTTGTTATGTGCATAATTGCCGAAAAACCAATAGGAAACAAAATATCACTATTTTTAATTTCAGGGCTCCCTTACAACCCCCACTCCTGCTTCTCCCTAGAAATGTTGGTACCTTTTATTATCATGGAGGAATTAGTGCTAACGCACATACCGGGTTTTGTTAGGTTCCGTTCAATTGTTAGATCCCAATAAAACAGTCGTCTCCCGCTTTGTTTTTTAGTGTATATCTCCTTTATACTTGGTATACAACTAAAGTTACTCTAAATAACAAAATAAACAACTTTTGTCATGTACATATTTGCCGAAAAACCAATTGAAAACGAAATATCACTATTTTTAATTTCAGGGCTCCCTTACAACCCCCACTCCTGCTTCTCCCTAGAAATGTTGGTACCTTTTATTATCATGGAGGAATTAGTGCTAACGCACATACCGGGTTTTGTTAGGTTCCGTTCAATTGTTAGATCCCAATAAAACTGTCGGCTCCCGTTTTGCTTTTTAGTGTATATCTCGTTCATACTTTGTTATAAACAAAAAGTGAATATAACAAACATTACTTTAAATAACAAAATAAACAACTTTTGTTATGTGCATAATTGCCGAAAAACCAATAGGAAACAAAATATCACTATTTTTAATTTCAGGGCTCCCTTACAACCCCCACTCCTGCTTCTCCCTAGAAATGTTGGTACCTTTTATTATCATGGAGGAATTAGTGCTAACGCACATACCGGGTTTTGTTAGGTTCCGTTCAATTGTTAGATCCCAATAAAACAGTCGTCTCCCGCTTTGTTTTTTAGTGAATATCTCCTTTATACTTGGTATACAACTAAAGTTACTCTAAATAACAAAATAAACAACTTTTGTCATGTACATATTTGCCGAAAAACCAATTGAAAACGAAATATCACTATTTTTAATTTCAGGGCTCCCTTACAACCCCCACTCCTGCTTCTCCCTAGAAATGTTGGTACCTTTTATTATCATGGAGGAATTAGTGCTAACGCACATACGGAGTTTTGTTAGGTTCCGTTCAATTGTTAGATCCCAATAAAACTGTCGGCTCCCGTTTTGCTTTTTAGTGTATATCTCGTTCATACTTTGTTATAAACTAAAAGTGAATATAACAAACATTACTTTAAATAACAAAATAAACAACTTTTGTTATGTGCATAATTGCCGAAAAACCAATAGGAAACAAAATATCACTATTTTTAATTTCAGGGCTCCCTTACAACCCCCACTCCTGCTTCTCCCTAGAAATGTTGGTACCTTTTATTATCATGGAGGAATTAGTGCTAACGCACATACGGAGTTTTGTTAGGTTCCGTTCAATTGTTAGATCCCAATAAAACTGTCGGCTCCCGTTTTGCTTTTTAGTGTATATCTCGTTCATACTTTGTTATAAACAAAAAGTGAATATAACAAACATTACTTTAAATAACAAAATAAACAACTTTTGTTATGTGCATAATTGCCGAAAAACCAATAGGAAACAAAATATCACTATTTTTAATTTCAGGGCACCCTTACAACCCCCACTCCTGCTTCTCCCTAGAAATGTTGGTACCTTTTATTATCATGGAGGAATTAGTGCTAACGCACATACCGGGTTTTGTTAGGTTCCGTTCAATTGTTAGATCCCAATAAAACAGTCGTCTCCCGCTTTGTTTTTTAGTGTATATCTCCTTTATACTTGGTATACAACTAAAGTTACTCTAAATAACAAAATAAACAACTTTTGTCATGTACATATTTGCCGAAAAACCAATTGAAAACGAAATATCACTATTTTTAATTTCAGGGCTCCCTTACAACCCCCACTCCTGCTTCTCCCTAGAAATGTTGGTACCTTTTATTATCATGGAGGAATTAGTGCTAACGCACATACCGGGTTTTGTTAGGTTCCGTTCAATTGTTAGATCCCAATAAAACTGTCGGCTCCCGTTTTGCTTTTTAGTGTATATCTCGTTCATACTTTGTTATAAACAAAAAGTGAATATAACAAACATTACTTTAAATAACAAAATAAACAACTTTTGTTATGTGCATAATTGCCGAAAAACCAATAGGAAACAAAATATCACTATTTTTAATTTCAGGGCTCCCTTACAACCCCCACTCCTGCTTCTCCCTAGAAATGTTGGTACCTTTTATTATCATGGAGGAATTAGTGCTAACGCACATACGGAGTTTTGTTTAGTTCGGTTGAGTCTTTAGTACCAAATAAAATTGTTGATTCCAGTTTTTAGCGTATAACGCATTTATACTTCCGTATACAGCAAAAGGATATTATGTATATTCATTTTAATATAATAATATATGGAAATAGAATAGAGGTTTAAAATTATCTCCAATTATTTGACCTAATATCAATTTCATTTAGTTGATAGTACCTATTGAAGTTGAAAATATTTTTAAATGAGGATTGAGCAAGTTAACTTGTGATCAGAAATGTAACAATGAAGTAATTCATAATTTAAGCTAAGTATTTTTTAAATTATTTTAGCTCTACGTGAAATGAAAAGGTTATATGAAGTGATGATTACATTGCTGTGTTGTGTATATTAATTTATTATATATTAAGAAATGAGTTTAATTAACAAAATAATTAGTTTTTATTATGTCCATGATTGACAGGAATGCGATATTCTGATTGTTTATGTCAGTCCTCTTTACAACCCCCACTTTAGTTTGCACATTAGAACATTGTTATGGCCTATAGTCTAAGGTGATTTTCATTTAATACATTTGTTTTGTTGAGTTGCATTTATGTCATTTAAGTTTTTTTTTTTTTTAGCCACCGTTTCAGTTTTTACTTGTTTTATACACATATTTTGATTATTTTACTTTTAAATAAGACATTAATAGCATTTGCTGTTTATTTGGTGGAGCTGGGGGAGGAATATGGAATAAAATATTTTAATTTTTTTTTATTATTTATTTCAGACCTCCCCTAAAATCACATATATATTTTAATATAATTTATATTATGTATATTTATATTTATTATTATTGAATAAGATGGCCTATATTTATTGTTGTTTTTAAACGTTGGACTAAAATGATTAGATTCTCTTGTTTAAGACTAGCAATTAGCCAACTTGTTGATTGCTAGGAACCATTTACTTATCACTAATCTAAACATAAACAGGGTTTCATTTTAAAAAAATTTATTTTCATTATAATGCATATACTTATATATACAGTGTCCATATCTTTATTTAAAAAAAAAATTTAAAAAAAACCTTTATTTTTCAGATTTTTTAAAAAATATTTATTTGTCAGATTTTGTAAATTTTACTTTTTAGAGTTTTAGCGTTTCTAAAATTGAAAAAAACTGTCATAATTATTAATTGAAAACATACAGAAGACTTGCTAAGATTGCTTTATATAAAATGAATAGATAAGGAAGTTACTAATGTGATAAGCACACAAATTCGCTCCACTTTCTTAGATTAGTAATAAATTTAAAAAAAAAGTCATTCTTGAATCTCTATTAGAATATAAAGGCAAAATTTAACATGTAAATTGAAATACAAGTATCAACTTGTCAAATGAACGAATGTAAACAAACTAAATAATGGCTTCATTAGAGGTATTCTAGTGGGAAAAAGAATATAAAGTTTATGCTGGGGGCAAATACAAATAGTTTGTCTAATCCTAAACAGGGTTCTCACGTTAAACAATAGCAGTGTAATAAATGACATTGTACTTACTTAAAGGAGTGTATAGATGTCCAGTCTTCAGCGCTTGATAAGGTGAGCCTCTTGCCTTGTTATCTGCAAGCCATCCGCTTATGACTCATTCCCCCTGGAGGTCGCTCTCCTCCAGTTAAGTACCTCATAAAACTCATCTGAGTGACGTATACAAACAATGCAGTCAGTCGTATATTTATTTAACACACGCACGTTGGCGGATCGTAGTTATTTAATTATTATTGTCATATCACACCATCCTATTACCGAATTTTCTCTTAGGGGGCAGTATGGCCTTGAGTTGGTTTCATGGTTGTTTCCTAGGCGGCAAGAACACCTGTTCGCATTTTAAAACATAAATAAACGCTATAACTTTTGTACAGAATTTCCATTATCCATGAAATTAGAATTATAAATTATTAACGAAAGTTCTTAAGTTTGTTAACCACGAATCGTTTATCGGAGGGGGGGGGCGAGGTTAAAATGTGGTTTCCTACTCCGACAAAAATTTTAAATACCGATTTCCAACCACACAAGTTTAAAATTGTAGACATTGCAATGTTAACAGCCAATTCCCGACTAAATATCGAAAGTTATAAATGCAGTAAGACATTCGTTTAGTAGGCAGCTTTGTTGTAGCAATGCTATTCATTTATTACTTGATGTTAACAATACATAATCGAACAGAAAACTTGTCATAATGAATTGAATTCATTCTTTGTATAATGAATGTGAATAAGTAATTTTTTTTTAGTGCTGCCTGAAGCCTTAGATATAAAGGCTAGTTGCGTGCTTTAAGCAGATTTTCCACGTGCTGGTGTTCTCCCTTTCCCGCCTATTCTCTACTCTCCCTCCGTAGTAAGAATCCTATGTAAACAGGAATTAAAATGAAACCAGGGAATAAGATATTTAGCAACTGAGTTACTTGAAGTGAAAAAAAAAAAAAAAGTGCAAATAACTCGGTCATTGTTTAACTTAGAAAAAAAACGTACAATACAATATTTGTAGAAAATTGAATTTTTGACAATATTGTTTTATCCAATAAAAGAGATATTTCGAAATTTCACTTTTTCCTCCCGCAAAACCTCTAAACATTCCTGGCCGATATCATCCGTTAGGTGCCTAATATATTATTTGGTTGGCATAAAATAATTGAATATTAAGTGAGGTTTGATAAGTAGGATTGGGGGTTTACTTTAGGATGAAACCTGAAAAATGGAAATATCTTGGTTAATATTCGAGATCGAGAAAAATGTATAGAATAACATTTATAGGAAAATAAATTTAAAACCATGGATTATATAAAAATTATCGTTCCAACTCATAATAACGGAGACATATAGATTTTCCCCATCTACCACTGAGGATTCATTTTGTAGTAATGAAGCGACCTAAGCATCAATGTCAACGTGAAAATAAGTTGGATAAATCGCGAACTCATCATTACGTTGGTTAGTAATTTAACAAATTATTTTCTAGTTCACTACCAAAAGCATATTAAAAACTGAATATTGTTAACTCAGTATATCTGCCCGACAATAATCTATATACTGCAATATGCCCTATTCAAGGTCTGAAGCAATCTTCCCTTGTGAGAGTGGCTAATGCCATCTGGTCTTGTATTAAAAATAAATTGTCCCTCCTCCCCCTGACACACTAGACATACATATGGTGTACGCTTCCCGGAACTCAAGAGGTCTTTGGATTAGTTATATATCACTTTTCGATCCGTCTCATAATAACGGAGATATTTTGAATCTTCAACCCCTTCCTCATGTAAACAGATTTTAGCCATTAACGAACTTGCTCTCTCTTTTTTTAGCTTAAGGGAAATTAGCTATTGAGGTGTACTCATGACGTGATTTTCGAAAAAAAATCTTGAAATGTCCATCGATCCTACTTTGGAGATGACAAAAATGAGGTTCGTTCAAAATTATAGTATATGCAATTTTGAACATATGTACCTCATTTTCGTCATCTACTAGGTACGATCGATGGACATTTCAAGAAAATTTTCGAAATTCGCGTCATGGGTACAACCTCAATAGCTGATTTCCCTTAAAGGAAATCTGTCAAAATGGAGGATAGATGGTTTCAGTGCAGTAGCATTTCCAGCATGTGGAAAATCTGTTTAGTTAATGCAGCCTGAGAGTAACGGCCTTTTTACTTCCTTGTACGAAGTGGCGGACGCTTTTCCTCAAGGGAAACGTTGAAATAAAATTCCTTCAAGAAATAATTTATTACCGAGATCGCGGGGGAGACCTATGGACGGGACTAAGAAAAAACTATTAATTTTGAAAATATTTCTTATTTCGTCCCCTAGATGTGAAAATGCATTATTCGTTCAAATTCGTATATATATATATATATATATATATATATATATATATATATATCGGACTTATAATAGGACAAGGAGAAGAAAGGGATGGAGGTTATGTTGGGCGAGCGGTAAACCGAAATTTCAAAATATATCCGTCATTAGGAGTTCAATTAAATAATGTTATATAAGCTATCTTATTACAAATTTGATTTTCTAAACTTGTTGTTATTTATGTTATCTTAAATATTAAGGGAGTTATTTGCATTTTATTTTTTGTTTTCCTTCATCAGTAGTCCCCACATCTACTTATCTCAGATTAACTACAAGCCAGAGTGCCATGAAATGGATTTTCTTTTTAATTTTAAATGGGAAATATTGCTTTCATTTGACATTTGCAACACGAGATACATGCAAATATATACGATATGACTTTATAAATTAAACATTTACGTTCTAGACTCCAAAATGTTTATTTGATTATTGATTAACCCCACAACACGCTGTATATCATCATTTTAGACATACCTAAACTGGATGAATTCGGACGAGGAAAAGGAAGAGTTTTGAGATGGGTAAATAAAAAAATCGAAATATCTCCAGATCGGAAAATTTTAAACATTTAATGTGCTACAATCGTTTTCCTATGGCTTTTAGCAGGGAAATCAGATATTGAGGTTGTACTCATGCTGCGATTTTCGAAAATTTTCCATCCTTTTTTGGTCTTTAGTTTTACCTAAACTATTGCATATATCACGTCATGAGTTCAAACTCAATAGCTGATTTACCAAAAGTATATTTTTGATTTGTGGGCATTTAGTAAACTCAGGATCAACACTTCTATAAAAAAAATCACTTACTTACTATACAATTGCTAATAAGAATACAAATAAAGAAAGACGAAAGCGAATGCCCGTTAATACTCCGCTTCCCGACCTTTAGAAACCCATTTAAACTAATACTTTGTAAGTTATTTTACTGTAAAAAATGTATTTATTTATAATAGATCTACCATTTTTTGAATCGGTTAAATTCAAGTTGTCAAAAGTTTTCTACTTCAACAGTTGGCTCAAGCTACTTCGTTTGTCAAAACTCTAAATGTTTTTTGTTCTCAAGACATTAAGGAAAACCTTTGAACATATCTCTGACATCTCTCAATTATTGATCAGTTTAAAACACTTCTGATTATCAGAACTCCGTTAAAGATTATACAGCAACAACATAGGGTTTAAATATATTTGTACTCTTCCACGGTTCTTATCAATAATTCAATCATAGTCTTCGGATAGTAATCGTTTGTTCATGTTTCTGTCCGACAGAGAGCCCTGAGGATGCTAGAAGTATGTCTAGGGAAACGCCACTCAGTGCATGATTGGATCAATCTAGGTGTATGACAAAATGTATTTAAATGAAATCATTGAAATTTCATTTTAGCATTCTCATAGCACATTCGGAGTCATACTGCATCCGTTCAGACAAAGGAAAACCCCTAAATGGTGCCAGTTCTTTTTAAACAATAGGCGAAACTACCTGGACCCGGCACAGGTGGCTGGTCGACCGCTCAGTGTGACTGTTGACGTTAACCTGTGTACACATTTCTTAGAGTTCAGTGAAATTTTAAATGCTTTCTTGTGGTGGAGTCTTGAAGTTCAGGTAATTTTGGGTTTATTATGACGCGTCAGCCAGAAACATGAACTCATGGTCAGTACCAGAAGACTTTGATTGCAATAAAATAGGGTTTCCAGAAGAAGCATACCACATTTCAGCTCGATCCGATCATATCTACATAACACATGCATAAACATTTACATATTACTTTTTATCCACCCCCCCCCCTTGGAATTATAGACCTTTAAGTTCTTTAGCCACCTCCGAGAGAGACTTGAGGGATTCGTGATCATATTTTTTTCGTTGTGAGTGACCAACTGTACGTACAACCACCGTTAACCAAGGAGGACCTGGAATGAATTGTCTCCAGTACACTGAAGGCCCTTATTGTATCCGGGGGTAGGGGGTCAGTGCTTAGTTCGCCCTGTCAGCCTGCTTGTGGGCTGGATCTAAGAGTGTCATTATTGTTAGACATCGCGATGTGCTTTCAGAGGTATACACTCATTAGACCCAAATGATCCAGATTCACTACCCAGCGAGCTTCTGAACTAATTTTCTTCCTTGGTAGGGATCGAACCTGCGCGTATTTTTAACTTAAGATTACTGACGGTAGTGGTAGGCGTCCACACGTCTTAACTCGCACGGCCACCGCTGCCCCAGAAGATATATATACATTTACATACGTCACATCGCTGAGAAAGAGTTTAATTGGATAGAACCGATTTGCTCATTTTCGATGGCTCTCCGGTCTTCGTCGTCAGGCACCATAAGCTTGGTTAGATTTAGGTTTGGTAGGTTAGTGATCAATCTTATTTATTCATAACATGTTTCGATTTTTTAAGTACCACATTCCACATTTCGGAGAGTATTATTCCGATCATAGCGATGTGGCTGGGTAAAAGGATTCACATTTGTACTCCGACTTTATGGTGTCACTTTTGCATTACGGGTATGCTTAATATATTAATTTTCTAAATATGCTAGAAAACGTAGAGATCAGCATAAATATATCAAAAAGACGTTAAATTATTAAATGTGAGATCAGAGAACCTGGGGTTTCCCTTCTGGTATCAATCACTATCCGCCCCTCCAGTTGTCTTGGGGAAAAGCCCAGGAGTGGCAGTGTCTCTGCCCCCACTAAGCCATCACATTGGTCTAACCACGGTTTTGTTTTTTCTTTTCTTTTTTTTTTTATATTTGACCTCTTTCTACTACTTTGGTTTCACTTTTAATTATTGTGAGTTACTAGACTTATTTACATTTGAATGTACTTAAAAATTCTAGGGATACCAACTTTATTCAATAATTCAATTTTAATTTGTTATCCTTATTATAAAGTCATTTACATATATATAATTACTTTTATTGTTCATATAGCTTACATTATGCTTGTAAAGTTTTATTACTCGTTTGGTTAAAATTTGCATATGTACATTTAAAAAAAAAAATTATATTAGTAGTGTTCTTTGTTGAAAATTGTTCGTTCTGCAGATGGTTGTGTAAACTGCTATAAAGAACTTCACCTTTCAAATAAAAGTTGTGAAAGCGATAACTACTATTTACTGTATTTTAATGATCCATTTAAACATAATTCGTTGTTAGCATTCTGATCATTAATCAGTCATTCCCTACTTATAGCTATAGGTGATGCTTTTAAATAAGCTAGTTAGGCTAATTTCTAACTTTGTATTCAAATAAATAATCCCATCTTCAATGCATTAAAGATGGGTTGGCATCTTTATTCCCTCATAATCTTAGAAGTCTAATTCTTTCGGATGTTTTTTGAGTCTGTGTGCTTTTAGTATGGAATTCAGATTTAGAGTTACTAGCCAGCTTTATTTTCTTCTTCCCTTTAAATGTCCACTGGATCCTACCCAGTAGGTGACGATAATGTAGTACGTTCTAATAAATATATAATGTTATTCTGTGTTTAGCTAGGCATGGGAATAATGTTGATTTATTCTTGGATTAAGACTTTATTATGTTTCAAATATACATTATACGACATTTAACAGCTTCATTCAACACTAAAGATAATACTCGTTAGTGCTTAGGAAGAAGACATGTGGTTTAGAGGAGGGGAATTGGAAGATTCAAAATATTTTGGTTATTATGAGTCATACCAAAAAGTGTTATTAAACCAATCTTGTTATATATTTAATTTTCTGCAATTGTTGTTTAATCACATTTTTTTTAATTGATTGATATGCGGGTTATTTATTTTTTTATGTTCTCAGCCTTTAGTAAAACCCCACTTCTAATCCCCAGATTTTAAGTTTATGTACCCGCAGTACTATTGCAATTTCGGTTTACTGTAGACATTTACTGTCGAAGTATTTCAAGTCAATTTGGGCTATTTAGCTTACAAAAATAATGAAGTTACTTTTAAAGAAGAAACTAAAATAATAAATACAAGCATGCCTGGCAGTATAAGATCACCACTATGCATTGAAGAAGCCACAAAAATAATTAATTTTGTATGTTATGCACCAGCAAAGGGGAGGACTTTGCTTTGGAGGGTATATGCCGGCCATGCATTAACAAATTTAAGCTCGATTGGGCGTGTTCTGGATGACTAAACTCGATCTCCGTACCCGTGCATGCTCGTCAGTAACGTTAAGCAATACCTCCTGAGGTAGAACTTAACTTTTCCTGTCTTGGTGGGACCTTACAAGCTCCAGTGGTTAATTAAACTATTCTAAATTAGACAGCTGCTCTTCGTGACGTTGTAAAATGTAGTACTTTTCACATCAAGTACACAGGCAAATAAAGAATAAAAATATGAAGTAAAAATATAATAGATTCTCATGTTTATGGACCTCCTCAACTCACACCAATGTCGATCTGATAATATTCAGTGACCCGTATAGAAATAGCCTATAATTAACTTTCAAATCAGTCAGCCAGGGCTGCGTAAACTAATCAGATTTCACACGTGCTGGTGAATCCCACATTTAATTTCATCTCACATCATATTCCGTATTTTTACATAAAAAAACGATTAGTAGAAGGGGGGGGGTTACTAAAGACTGAAAGCAAGAGTGTACGAATAACTCACTTAATACTTGATTTAAGAAAAAAAAATTATTGAAAACTATTTACTATATCTAGTACTGTAATTTATAATGGATCAGAATAATTTTTATCTCAATCAATCAAATTTTAGTATTCCAAGAAATTAAGAAGTGGGGGGGGGGTCACGATAACATATTTGCATTTATCTCGCACAATATAGTTCTCTTGAAAACAATATTTGGTATTTAAGCTTAGAACAAAGCGGTTTATGATATAACAGCATATTGCTTTTGTGACATAAGTAGGAGTGGACGTTTACTGAAGGCAGAAAACTAATAAATGCAAATATCTTGGTTAATATTCAAGATACAGAATAAAAGTATAGAACAACACTTATAGATAATTTAATAAGCAATAAGATTGTCTCTTTACAAGTTTTCGATCCAACGTATAATAACGAAGATATTTCGAAATCCCTCCCCTCTAAACACCCCTCTATCCAATCCGATTTCAGGCGTTAACGAACTTGATCTTTAGTTTTACATAAAACGACCGCATTTTCATCTACTACAAGGTAGGTACTAGGATCGATGGACGTTTGAGGAGATTTCTCGAAAATCGCTTCATGAGCACAACCTCAATAGCTGATTTCCCATAAGATAAATCTGCTAAAATTATTAAGCGGTAGGGTTAACTTTACATCAAATTTGTGATGTGGGAGGCAACTCCACAATAAATATATCCTTATCATTAGCATATAATTAAATAGAAATCGCCTACTTATATAAAAACAAATTAGGTCCACAACTCTGGAAGTTTTAGGGACTCTGACATTGCTGTTGTTGAACTGTCTTCCGTGTTCTAATCCAGCTTTTCCAGTTACGAATATGCACTCCCCACCAGTCCTCTTCTGTGCCATGAAGTCCCATTTGTTTGGGTCCGCCAGTCCAAACCACTCTAGTCAGTTCTTCTTTAGTTAAACTATTGTTTTCGTATGTAATTTTCACTTATTAGGCACTACATTCTTTGAGGACCTGGCCTAATACTACCACTGTTATTGAAAACCCCTGCCCTTATTTGCGAAGCACTTCTTTCCCGTTCCAGCAGCACTCTCCTGGATCTCAATTATTGTAACGGGCAGAGTATTTTTGGGGCATCTGCCCCATATTCAGTGCTCTAGAGTTTGTCCCCCAAATTGCTCTAAAAGCACTCTGCCTCTAATAAAGTACTAATTAATACAAGTGAAGTTGTTTGACCGTTTAATATCCTCCTGTTTATAACGGACCTCGACCAGCCAGCCCATATCCCTAGTCTATTACTTATATTATTAACTTTGATTTCTTAGAGAGGTTGTTGAATCAGAGTAATTTCTGTTAGTTTTAGAATCACCGTAGCCCATTCAATCATTCTGGCTTTTATATCAATTTCTATGCTATTTCTCTCTCTTAATATTTTTTATAAATAATAGAGAAGCGAGAAACTCAAAAATCCCAAAATGACTGCATCAACTACCTCACTCACCATTCTTGATTATTTTGTGTACTTGAACTTATTTTTAATTAAGTAAAACTCTCAAGTCTTTCACGCTCTACTCTTACCCCCTATGCTGCCTGTTGCCCCAGTGTTTCTTCAGTGGTTTAACTTCACAAGAAGCCCATTGCATATTCATATTCAACCATATGATACATTTACTTGTGTTTTGAGATAGGACTCTTTTGTTTACTTTAGTTAGGACATGATTTGTTACTTTTTTTATTAAATTGAACTGGTTGACTATAACAAAGTTCTGTGAAAATCACCTGGGGGGGGGACTCCCTATAGTTTATAGGCTTTATTAACATTATTATAACTACCAATAAATTGGTTATTGTTGATTTAATGTGTTCCTGGAAGCATTCAAGTTTGTTTAATTCAGAGTGAATTTTTTCATTTGACAACATTCTCTCTTCATTACACTTTAGATCTTGTCGCCTAAAAATGAGATCACATCCACTATACAACATATTAAGACTTTAAGCCTTAATAAAAACTATTTTTCAAATGCTAAAAAATAAAGTGATTTAACTGCAATTATATACTAACTAATAGTTTAAACCCATATCAGTCTTTTCTGGAATCTGTTACAACTATAAAATATGGTTTTATATTATTAGAATTGACAATGAAGCAACTTTGTATAATTAATTATATCACTATCAATAAACTGTATATTTATAGGATTCACTAATATTTGTATGTTTATTTACAGGAAATAACAGGGACTATAACTACATGGGTCTTATCATGCCATTAAACTCAGGTAAAAACCATATCTTGTTCTCAATTATTCATTATTGTTTGTAAATATCTCTGTTATGCATTTTTAAAAATTAAATTGGTAAGTAATGCTATTTTTGGCAAAAAAATGATATAATTATTTTAAATTATCAATTATACATTGTAAGGTGTAAGACAAATATTAATTATATTATAATTTGAGAAATTTAGCATTTGAGACAATTCTTTAACTTGGTAACTCATAATATCAGCTTTAAATAATTTTGAGGTTAACAGCACTATGCTTCTTTGCCTTGTTAACTGCCTGTAATTTAAGTCTACAAGGAATATAATCCAATACTGTACCAACATGGGGGAGCTGCTTAAGAAATGTGAGAAACAATTTTTGCAACTTTTTGAGGAAGTTATACTTAATCCAGTGTAATTTGATGAATTCTCGAATTCAATTGTGCTTTAGAGCTATATTAACACTGCAGTAGTTGTGCCCCTCATCAGTACAAGAATGGCCGCACGTCATCTCTCAGATGACTTACCACTTTTCCAAAAGTACGGGTATTAAAGTAAGGTTAGTTTTAATTAAGCCTGTACTAATATTTGTATAAACGTTATAATTGATACTTTATATGAAGAATATACATGATTTATGATTATGTAATATGAAAAAAAAAATGTTTCACACATTATATTATTATATATAAAATTGATACATACATATGTTATACATACACATTATATAGTCAGGTTTATAAAATAAAATAAAATAGTTGGGTAGGTTTATAAAATGAAATATGGCCATTTCCTTAATAAATTGCTTGAGAATTGATCTCCGAAATATTCAGAAGAGAAGAAAATACTACCATAGGCCACCTTCTGGAATTTCTCGATACATTATAAAGTGAACACATTTTATCCAGTGTGTCCACACCTACCTTGGTTTGATTATAATGTGTTATAATGGAGGGCTTTTTCACTTCTCCTGTTCTCTCATTTATTTCTCCATCAAAATGCATACTTGATATAGCCAATACATTTATAATTTTGGGCTTATTTTTTGGGACTAGGAAACCAGGGTGCCCTCCTTCCTATAAGCGAAAATGCTTAAATTTGTTTCCCTATTTTTTATAACTTTAAGCTCTCTGTAAATCTGTCACTACACTACTTACAAAGGTAGTCGCGGGATCTCACAGATGCCTCAAGGTCATGCGCAGTACTGGAGAATCAGAAAAGGGTTGAAACAGTACTGGTGGAAGGCTCTAGGGATGGGGGAAGGTACTGAGGGGGGGGGGGGCTTGCAGGTTCTATCTTCTACTCGGCAATTCAAAAAGTCTATCCAAGTCATCGCTTAGATGACGTGCGACTACTGCAGTGTTAAGGGTGTTTATCCTATAAAAGTGTAAATAAATCGTTTACAAGAAATTATAAATTAAACAATTCATCTAGCCTGTTATTATGAGATCTTTAATAAAATGGACTGATTATTAATTAATTTATCCATTTTAAACAGAAAAAAATCTTAAATTGGAAACATAAAATTGAGTTTTATGTGTATAGGATTCATTGTTTTATTAGAATATTTTCTCTATTTGGAAATTAAAGTTTAAATGTTAATATTCAATGTTGTGGTATCAGCAATTATCTTGTATTAATATAATATCCATGTTTGGTTCCTGGTTTTATTAATGTTAATATTAGGTCCTGTTATCTATTTTTCTTTACCACATGGTATATTGTTGGTCTCAATTAATAATAAGTTAAAATTAATATAATAATTAAAATCTGACACATTATCTTCACCTTAGTTTTAGTAGTATATGTGTTGTTAAAATGTTTCAGCTATATAACCATCTGTGCTTATTGAAATCTTATTAATGCTTAGAGGGTTCGTAAAAGAAACAGCAGCTGTTTGTTCTGTATTTTTACAGTACAGATTTACTATTTGTTTTGTTACTGTGATATCTTCTGTCCTATGTCATACTGATTCATTTTGCATCATGAGTAGAACTTATCCTTAGCTCTTTATTTTCTACAAATTTATTCATTTTGCTATTTATATGGTTTATGCTATATTGAATTAGCAAAACGGAGTCTTGAAACTCTTGGGGAAATAAATATTATACTTTCTAAAATAACAATTACTTTGTTATTGATTTTGTGCAAAATCTTACTGCAATACGTGACAGAGGTTGTGCCAAAAATAGGGCTAAGAGATCCTTTTTTGAAATTATTCTAACATACTAATAAATGCTTTGAAATTATTTTGAAATGACTGTCATGATTCTTAATAACAAGTAGCTATTTTATACATTAGTTACTTATTGCTCATATTCCAAATAATAGGTAAGAAAAAAAAATCCATATTGCAGTTTATTGTGAGAAATTTGACCTTATGACCCTCTTCCCTAGTGAGTCACAGGAATAGTAACAAGACTTAGCTATATACATACATCAATAATCAAATGTTAATTAATTTATTTATATGATTTTAAATCATAAATTCTTTTCTTCCAAGCTATGATGATGTACAAAAGGATACTGGGAAAACCATGATGTCAGAGGCATATTGAAATCTTTAGCACAGGACAAATTTTTATTACAACACTCTACACATATCTACAAAATGCATTTTTTTTTTTAAATTAATGAAATAATAATAAAAATATTGAGGAATTCATGTTTTGAATTCCAAGTAAACCTCTGCTCCTTTTATAGACAATAGCAAAATGATACAACTTGTTATTTATTAGACTGCTTGATGGCCCTGTCGTATTGATGAATTTTATTTAACACTATTTGGGAAGAACAGGAGTATTGGCTAGGAATTGTCATTATAAATCGTTAATGACTATCACTATTTTTCATCAAATTCCTTTGAAAGATTTTGTTTGAACTTCTAATGATAATTTTTACGCTAACTTAAACTACTCCCTTTTTACTTTATAAAGGTGTCCTTTTAATTTATATCTGATTTATTATTCAGGACTCAAGATGATTCAAGATCAGACATATACTAGGAAGAACACAATTTTAGCCTTACAAAATACTTGACAATTTTTTAGAAGGGAGTTGGCTTAATTTTCTATTGTATAAGTGAAATATACAATTAATGAACTTTGTATGTTCTTTATACCTGAATTGAAGATCTTTATCTAATTTGACAGTCTAAACAGTCTCCCATTTCATAATTAATATTTGAAGTAGAACATTTTCACTTGTGTTTTTTGTGAATGGCATTCTATTGGCATTGCTTTTAATGAAAATTTTATATTAGGAAAACTCTTTCCTTTTTCGGGAGGAAATATTTCACATTAAATCATGTAATTAATGTATACGATACTTTTTCACAAAATATTTAATTTTTTTCTTTTCAGATATCTCTAATGCACTTCTATTATTGGAGCATATTCAAACAACAATAAGCCAAAGTGATGATGTAAAACTCCAATCACAGACCAATGACGATCTTAGTTTGCTAATTGGCTTTTTAGAGAACCCAATTTTCCGAGGAGTAGCAACTGTACAAGTAAGAAGTTTATATTTAATTCTTTTTTTTTTTTTTTTTTTTTTTTTACTTTTTTTAAAGCTTACATGTTTTTTGTGTGTGTGCTATATTCTAGGACTCATTAAACATTCTCAGCACACAAATACAACAGCATCCATCTATTCTGCCTATTGATTTTGATGTTACTGAATCTGGAGAATTAGTTTTAAATTTACCTCCTCCATTATTCGAACCTGATTTTATTTCAACGCCAAGTAATGAAGTTGATGATCAAAGGGTGCCAGTTGCTAAACTTTCTCAAAGCTCCTCAGGAGAGCCTAATTCACCTCCAGTGAGTAGAAATATGTGTGTATACATATATACATACAAATGAAATATATATTTGAATTAACATTAACATAATTGAAAATATATGTTTTGTACAGATATTAAATCAAAGTTTAGATGACATAGCGTTACCTCCAATCACCACTCCTACGTATGCTTTAGAATTCCAGAAAGCTATTGATGAATCTTCACAAGGAAGAGATGTTCTAACTGTAAAGGTTTGTTTATTTATCAATATATTTATAGTATACCTTTCCCTCAAAGGAATTTATAAGATAGAGATTTCTTACATCTCTCAAATTCAATCCAACTTGTTTTTATTTTGTTCTTTATAAACTGGCTATTTAATACAATTTGTAATTGTGTACTAATATACATACGGGTATCTATCTGAACTTAAGAAATAATCTTTATAAAAGTCATTATTAATGAAAAGCCTGGGTGCATCTTAGTTTCATTTCCAACCTCCAGTTGAAAACTTGGAAAGTCTTTTATATATATATAAAGAGGCATTCATACGTGGTGTGACAATTAAATAACCAAAAAAAACATGATGTGAAAACATTATACAAATACCTTTTAGTCCCCTAACATACTATCCAATCCCATCATTACATTGCTGCCTATGAGTTTTCCACTGACCATAGCAGTGCTGCGGGTTATTAGGTGTCACCTTCTTCAGTAAGTCTGCCACTTTCACTGTAACCTCTTCTACAGACTGATAATATGTCCCCTTCAATGCACTTTTCTCTTTTGAAAACAGGTAGGAATCGAATGGTGGTGAGATCTGGTAAGTACAGTGGGCGCTCGAGCATAGTAATGTGTTTGTCTGCCAAGATCTTGGCATAGTTGAATGAAGCCAAAAGAATGGATTGTGTGCCAGGGCATTGCCTCACCGCAAAATTCACATATTGTGTTCCTCAGATCTGGTCTTTTCTGCCTCGCTCTTTCTTTAACATTTCGTAGGACCACAATATAGTACTGCAATAATGTTTTCATCAGTTCTTGATGTCACAAGTCAGCCAGAATGTTCATCGTCTTTGAATCGCCTTATCATGATCAGGGCACTTTAACACAACATATTCCTCAAACAATGATGAAGAACACTGAACTAGGTACTCTCTCTAAGAGTGGTGGAATAATGTGACACCTGCACCATAAGCACCAGGGTCAACTATATTCCATTTACACTCCTCCACATCAAGCTTAATGGCTAGGGCAAGCATAGGTTCGTTGTTTAATTATCACACATCGTATAATGCTAAGCACAATAATGAGAAGAAGTGCCAAAAAGAAGTGACACTCATTGTTAGTACATGGATTGTACAAAGCAGAGCATGTTATCTAGTACATGGAGACAAATTATCTGTGATATCCTTTATAAAGAAGCTCTATTTCCTAGTATACTATTTAAAATAATGTGATTCTCTAGAATAATTAATCATTGAGTTATTTCTTTTTAATAGTTGCTTGAAACATCTCATTAAAAGTGGCTATTAACTAATATATTAACCGTATTCTAAGTGTTTTTCATTTCTAGCTGTTCAAACCCGAAGGAAGTAGCCTTGGTTTTAGTGTTGTTGGGCTTAGAAGTGAAGAAAAAGGAGAGCTGGGTATTTTCATACAAGAAATACAACTGAATGGAATTGCTGGGAGGTAAATTTTGACTTTTTAATTTTAATGCCTATAATGTTTTTCGATATTAGTGTTTTAAGAAGTATAATACAGTTTTCATTTGTAAATAATACATTTTATGCAATAGCAGCACACATTCTTATGATACCTTGTAAGGATAGTGAGATATATTATGATATTGTACGTGTTATTTAGTGGCTAAATGGGTAGACAAAGAAAACAAAGTGGCTGATACAAAATACATTAATTTATTTTTATTAAATTGTTCATAATGAAAGTAATGAATATAAACATCATAGGAAGTATAAAAAATGACAAGGTCTATGCTTATTTGTATACTACACTAACACAGTTTTATTAATGTTCGAGCTAAATTTCACTTTGAATTATTTACAGAATACATTAGTCTGATCTTTATAGTATATTGAATTCTGGAAAGTGGAATTCATTAAATATTAGAAGATCCAATCCCTCTACGTGCATTTATTTACATCCGACATTTTACATAAAATCTATTAAAAAAACATATATAGTGATCATAGGAAAATGTGATAAACAATACTCTTGAGTTGGTTGGGAAGTTATTTCTTTTGTGTGAACATAATATATCATTATCATCCAACTGTTCCTTTACCACATTTTAGCAGATATCACTTAAGGGAAATCGGCTATTGAGGTTGTACTCATGATATGATTTTTGAAAAAGTTCTTCAAATGATGATTTATCCTACCACAGGGGATTATGAAAATGAGGTCCATTCAAAACTACATATATATATATATATATATATATATATAAATAGAGAGAGAGAGAGAGAGAGAGAGAGAGAGAGAGAGAGAATTTTATACCAAAGCCTTTATTTAGCAGCAGGGAGAATTTAAAATTCAAAATAACTGCATTATTATGAGTGAGACCGAAAAATAGTGTACAGCTAATCTGTTTGCTAATTCAATTTTCCATGGATATTATTCTATATATTATTTTCTATATCTCTAATATTAATCATGATATTTGCACGTTTCAGTTTTACTCCCACAGTAAACACCCACTCCTATTCATATCATATTAATAATAAGCTGGCATATCATGAAATATGTTATTCCAAGCTTAAATGCCAAAAATGTTTTTTATTGAGCTTAATATGTGAGATATGTGCAAATCTGTTTTATGTGACATCATCAATTACGATTTTGTGTTTTAAACTATATGATTTTTACCTGGTCAATACCATACTCAACATTTACATGTTTCATGTAAAACTAAAGAGTAATGGGTGAAATCAGCCGAGAAATAATAGGGATTTAGAAAGGGGGTGGGGTAAATAAATAATTCGAAATTATTTCAAACTACAGGCATAATGTTTTCCCTCCTTGGAAACCCAGTAATAAACTTGATATAAATATTTTGCTTTCTAAATACTCTAAAGAAGACCCCCCTTTCGACTACAATATATAAAAAATAATTCCACGCATACACCCGGGAGAGAGTCATATTTTATATATGCATCCAAAACAGACTATGGGACTGGGATTGCTGCAGTTGTAGGTGACAATGCTGTGCACACGAAACTACATGAAAACACTAAAATATACACAACAGAATTGCACACTATACTCTTAGGACTAACGAACATTACGACTACTAAAAGAGAGTCATTTTTCAGATAGATTGAGTTCAATAAAGTTACTCGAAGACATATACTGCACCAATCCTCTTATTATTGAAATTTTTAATAATATTCATAGACTAAAAAACACATTACTATTTATTGGTTGCCCTGCCATGTGAGAATAAATCAAAAAAATATAGTAGACAAAGCACCAAAACAATTAACTGAACAAATTGATTTTTTGGACGTACCTCGCCAAGACCTCGCTTTCTCTGAAATAAGAAAACTTGTAATAAATGGTTGGAATAATTTATGGTATAACTCTGATATTAAACTTAGAGAAATCAAAATTAATACACTAAACTGGACTTCAAGAGACAAACACTTTAAAAGAGAAGAAATTGTACTTACACGCCTACGTAAAGGACACACTAGACTAACACATTCATATCTAATGAACAGGGAAAATGAACCTATATGTCGTTAATTCAACAGGACACTGACTAAAACACATATTAACTGACTGCACACAAGTAATAACGTACTCATGGCCCAGAAATTTATGCGAACTACTTGCCAACAGTAGACAATTTATAGATGATGTTTTTAAGTATTTAAGAAATAATGGATTATTTGGTGATATATAAAAGTTATTAGTTATCATTATGTAAAATTATATATAGCAAGCACTGTATTAATGGAATATAAGATTTATCTCCTTCCAGTTTACCTCTTTATAGTTTTTTTTTCTTTTTTATGTTGTAAATATACTAACATTTTATATTTAATTTTGTGCATTTTATTTATTTTGTACATTTGTAAAATTTAATTTTCTAGATTTTGAATATTTATTTAATTTTGTAAAATTATATACTCCCATGTTTAAAGATGAATCGCGGTATCTTAAATAAATAATCATATCAAAAAATACAAGAGGGGGTAATGGTTTGAATTCC
The DNA here is from genome assembly GCA_019009955.1 of Riptortus pedestris. Lineage (NCBI taxonomy): Eukaryota > Metazoa > Arthropoda > Insecta > Hemiptera > Alydidae > Riptortus > Riptortus pedestris. The sequence goes on from CM032233.1 coordinate 86,077,958, forward strand.
TGTGGGGATCAGCCTTACTGGGAAGTAGGGTCCAGTATTCAAACTGACAACCTCTGAATTTAAAATCCAGCTTCCTGAATTTGCATTCTGTGTGCTGATCCTTCTTTGCAGCTTTAATTTTTTACAGCTATTGTTTTATATATGCTTTCTTTAACTCGAGTATTAACCGAGTTCGCATTTTTTGGTTTCAGCCTTCAGTAAACCATCACATTTACTCATCCAATCTTATTTTTGAGTCACTAAACATCTCATGTCCAATTTACATTTTAATTCTTATTTGCATAGGCTTTTTACCAGGGACAAACAGAGAATAGATGGGTGAGATAAGATCATTTCGTATGATATTTCTCCACATGGGAAATATGCTTAGTTTACACAACAACGTTTTATAGGCTGTTTTTTTATGGTCCTTAAAGAGCAAAACAGATGAAAGATCAGAAGCAAAGCCGCATTTTGAGAATTTTCAATCCCAATGGATTCTGACATAGGTTCATCCATAAGTTAACATTTTGCCATGAATCTGCATGTTAACTATGCTGAATGCAAGAACAATAATATTAAGAATTGTATTAAAAAAAACATCAAACCTAATAAAGGAAGCTGTTCAATTTTGTATTCCACCTGCATAATATGTGGTATTTATCATTTGAAATAATCAAATTACCTCAGTGTGTTTCCAAAGTTTCAAATGAAGCAGTTTTATAAATACTTGAATAAATATGAATTCACTGTATTTTATTGGTTTTTAGGACAGGATATACCATCAGTATATAGTTAATAACTTAATTATTTTTTTATTTGAGAGAAAAATGTTTTTACCTGATAGGAGTTGAACTTGGGTATCCTGGTTGACAAGTCCAGTACTCTGTCTTTATGGACGTCAGAGTACTAGACATCCAGAATACATGGATTCAACTTCTGGCAGACACAAAAAAAGTGTTTTCTATCCAATAAAAAATAATCATAATTGAGGATAATCATAATTGGTAATAATTGAGGTTATTAAGTATTAATAAATATTTAAATTTCATTGTACTCCTTATATTAAAAGTAAGCTTGCAGCTACGGAAGAGAATTGACTCAGAAAATTACCATTGTAAGCATGCTACTGGTGAGTTTTATGCCATGAGTATGTGACTCATACTTACCATTTTGTATTTCTTCTTCTTCTTGTCCAGAATGGTTATATCTAAAAATTTGGGATCAATTTAATATTCAGAAAAGTCTGCCATGCAGGGGTGTTGCTAATTAAACAGATTTCCCATTTCACTTCTGAATTGACACTAACAATTCTCCATTTTTCCTGTAATATAAACCCTATGTAAGGTTCTCTAATGAATAACACTTAAGAATAAATTTACAAAATGCTGAAAAATAAAATATTACTCTATTTAGTTTATTATGGATAAACCCAAATTCTATAGAAGAAAAATTATGGGAAATTAAATTTGCAGTTATAATTTAAATTAAATTAAATTATAACAGTGGTTGTATAACATTTTTTGATCTGACTCGATAACAGAGATATTTAGATTCCTCCTCTTTCCTCCTGATCCTATTTTCGCTGTTAAGAAACTTCATTATTGTTTTACATGAAATACTTAATATTGAGTCTAGTAATGATCAATCAAATATTATGACCACTAACTGACAAATGTATGTGTGTACACATACATATAAATAAATTTGGAAAAACCTCATTTTCTGAGAATGGGAAATCTACTAAAAGATATGAAACCATTATCTTCCTTCTAAAATCTGAGTAAACTAATTTTTAATTATTTCAGTTTTCAAGATTCTTACATTGTCAAAGTCAATGTTCAGTCTTCTTCTTAGGCTATATAAAAAATTTGAATTTCCTGCAAGGAGGGGGGGATTATTTTGATATGAAATCACATATTTGTTAATATCTTCATTAATATTTGTCCTTTCAAAAAAGTGTAAAGAAGATCGATTTTGGTCCTAAAATTATTTACATTTATGAATTTCGAAATTTTGATTTCCAAATTTTGGGTGCCAAATAAACTATTTGTGTTCCATGAAGATGCCTCAATGGAATTGAGAAAATTGTTGAATATATATTAAGGGAATGAAGTTTGGTAACAAACTTTATATGAATTTATGCATAAATTCATACTTTCCTATCATCGCCAGGAGTGGGGGTTTACTTCAAAACATTTATTCATGAATATCTTTTTTAATTTTCATTTTATTTGGAAAAAGTAAAGAACAAATTGTGTTTAGAATACATTATGCAGCTCTAAAACGTTATTCAAAATAATGAATTTCGACATCCAACTTCCGATTACTTCATAGAATTTATTAGTTTTCCATGAGAGTTCTGCTTAGAGTTGTAACATTTTTGTATGTATGTCAAGTATAGGAGTATTGTCAATGTAGGTAATTTTATACTTTAACACCAATGACAGGAGTGATGTTTTATTGGTAAGTTCAAATTTATTTTTGTTTAACAAAAACATATTACTCGTCGCCCTCAAGAATCTAGTAATAATTAAGAAATCTTTTGTAAATTATTAAGAGAATGAATCTTGTCAACATGTTCAATTTTATTCTATACTTTCACTGACAGGAATGGGAGTTTAATTGCAAAGTCATTGTTCACATTTGTCAATATTATCATTTATATCGATTTTGTAGAAAAAGTAAAAATAATAAATTGTGTTTAGAATATATTTTTTGGTGTTAAACGTTATTCTGCAGTATGAGCTCTATTTATTTTTAAATACATTAAAAATTGAGTAAGCTAGAAGTTCTCACTGTAAACAATAACTTGGACGAAGTACTTGAAGTATATTTCATACCTTATAATTCATGAAAAACTTAAGAAATTTAGGTTGACTTGTCCTTTCACGATATATATCCCATCAAAATCTAATCAAAATGGTTTAAAATTGGTCATGTTGCAGCAAAACAAGGAATCTCATTGATGCAGTACCTTATTTGGGAAAGAATACTGTATCATCTAATATTTCAATGGCGGACTATTTTGTCCAGGAGCTATCCAAGACTATTGACCAAATAGGGATGGTCCATTCGAAAACTGGTGTACTAGTATACCTCTAGCTTAGAAGTTATGAGGAAAGGTTCTATCCTGTGTTTGGGGCAGTAATACAGAATAAGCTAGGATTTTCAGAAAACTTACCTAATCCTTCCTGTAAGACAAGTTATACAGATTCATTAATGTTTTTGTTCCATAAAAATATAACTACACTTTCCTGTAACACACAAAAAAATAGGACTCTGATAGTGGTATCTGGTATCCTTCAGTAAACAGCAGTGGTCATCTAGATATTATATTTGTCTAACAGCTAAGCTAACAAAACTTCCTGCTTGGTCAGTCAGACTAGACAGGTCTGGTTTTACTCCAGATTTAAAAATATTTTTCTAAATTTGGAATAGAAAACGTTAGTTCAAAACTTTCGGTGGAGACCGTCGTCACTGGTTGACCCTTTATTATAACTAATATATTAGAACTAACCCAGATATTAGAACTGGGGTTCTAACCCTTTATTTGAATTATTAGTTCAAAAGATTATTGGTGCAAACGAGATGTAATCAATTATAATTGTAATAATAAATATTTGTTTTTATGGTTATTACAATTTTTTTATCTTCTATTTTGAATTAAACTATTATTTTTTTTTTCTTCTTAGGCATCATTCCTTAACACATTTTAACCTAATAATTTCGGCAAATCTATGCTTTATATTAAAAGCCAGTATGATAAATTCACTTAAATAAGATTACACATGAAAGAAATGCTTTCTATAGTATTAAAAAAAATCGTATAAAGTCATCTGATAGAAAATACCATAAAATATATATGCCATATTTAAATGTTTCATGCAAAATGAAGAGTATAAAAAGTAATGGGTGAAATCAGCCCAGAAATAATGGGATTTAAGGGGAGGGGGATAAATAAAAAAAAAGTCAACTATTATGTAACCAATGTTGTTGCACCTTTAATTTTCTACAAATATTATTTTTTACATGTTTTATTTAGCTCAACTATTAACCGAGTTTGCATATTTTGGTTTCAGCCTTCAGTAAACCCTCACATCTACTCTTCTGATTTTATTTTATAGTCACTAAACATCTCTTACATTTTAATTCTTATTTACATAGGCTTTTTACTATGGGATAAACAGATAGTGAGATGAGATCATTAGATTATGATATTCCACCAAATGTGAAATATGATTTAGTTTACACAACAACGTTTTATATGCTTGCTGTCAACACTTGCATGACTTTTTCTATTACTTCTGGGGCTGATGCTCAGAAATGGACAATGGTATGCAATCTCGCTTGTTCTATTTCAGTTTAGTTGATTCTTTCCATATTATGACATTTTTCAATGTGTAAAATTTTTTTCATATGATAATAGACCAAAAACCAGCAAAATGTGTGTGTGCAGGTCTGCCTGCTGATGCTGTAGCGGTCTTAATTTCTTTTTTGTCATTGCCAAACTTTATTATTAAACGTTTTATTTAATATTATAGATCAAATTTTTAATGGCTGAAATCGGACTGGGAGGAGTGGGGAAAATCAAAAATTCGTATTATCGCAGTTATGACTCAGATCTCAAAATATCTTACAACTAGTCGTGTTGCAAATATAATATTCTACGACTATTGTTCTTCTCTTGAATACCAACTGTGTTGTTTGCCCCCCCCCCCGTCTTCTTCTTCTCATTTCATATCAATAATATTAATTTCCAGCCTATATACCACGTATCGTTTTCATGAGACCTTTTAAATTTATCCATATATCTCACATATTTGTCATATAAGGATGAATATCAATGTGACATCATTAATGAAAAATCTATAATTCAAGGGCAACACGTTTTATTTGGTTTATACAATACTCGGTATTTACGCGTTTTATGTAAGAAATAAAGATCGAATTCGTTAATAGCCGGAATCGGACTCATGTGGACGTGTAATCTCGAATATATCCGTAAAATCCCGTAGTGGGATCGTAAAATGTTGTAGAACCAATCTTGTTAAACTGTTGAAGATCAATACGATTTGTCGTTGTATGCATTTTTTCGTAACTCAAGTCGAGTAATTCGTACTTTCTTGTTTTCTGCTTTCAGTAACCCCCCCCCCCTCCCCTCACTGTGTTCTACTCATCGGTCGTTTCTCATAGAAATAGAGAATATTTTGTGAGTGGAGATCATAAGTACCAGCATCTGCTTAGTTTACTTTACTTTACAATTTCAGAGGAGATAGTTTCCACCTGTTATCATACTGCCCTAGCAAAGATTGAATTGCGATTGCGTGCACACGATATTTTAGTGTTATGTTTATCCTTAAAACTTATGTCACACCCTCAAGCTACATGAATTACAATTTGTCATGAACATGTTCAGTGAAAAAATCTCCTTCGTTTACGTAGTAACAGCGTGGCGGACTTTCCTTAAGTTGGTTTCAGGAGTAATTAACTTGTGTACATTAATTTGCTCTATACACATAGACTGAATATTCCGATTTTGATTAGGAAATGATGAGGAATGAATTGAAAACTTCCTAAGTAAATTTAGACACATTTTCGAGACACATTAATGGCTAAGCAACTTTTAAATGGCTATTGCACATTCGTAAGTTTTTTAAATAATAAAGAATATTGAAATTTCATGATAAGTACTAAAAAAAACATTCTTCTAATTTTCTTACAGTAGATATTTTGTACAAGAATGGCAATCGTATCTACTAGGCTTACCAATTTTAGGCTAATGAGAGGCTAATTGAGCTAGACTTTCTTAATAATGGACGAAAATGTCTTCTATAGATATGATCAATAACGTTTGGAATTGGAATCATATTTGATGAGAAGGAATAAAAGGAATTAGACTTATCATTTGCCATGACTTGCAGCGTATTGAGTTTGGAGATGACTTAAACTTTTTATTCAACTTAAAAAATAGAAATTTCCGAAATATGAGTAGAGCTTACATATTAAAGATACAATAAACATTTTTAAAATTCGGTTGGATTTTTTAATTTAAATAATTCAGGATTGGAATTCCATATATATACGTTTTCAGCTATAATCGTTTGAGGGATTTGGTTGAATTGAAGATTCAGTGTAATCCTGGACCAATGTCCTCTTTATTATGGAACCCCTTTCTCCTTTCGTTCCTCCTTTTTTGTGTGTTTTAGTTTAAACTAGCGTTAAAATAAGCATTAAACTATTTTGATATTGTTGTTCATCATTACGATGATTATAATATCAAGGACTGTGAAATGTTAACACATTTTTGGGGTACTTTGTGTTCTTCCGTATGTTGACGTGAATTGCTAACGGAAGCTTTTGCCTGTAATTAGATGTTTATACTCAGTTAAACATCATACAAGAGTTTCCATTAATCTTCCAATTGAAATCAAGTTAGTTATTGGAAAACCGCACAAAACCTTCTTTTTTTTCTCTACCGTAAACTTTAGTATTATAGGACGAAAGTAAAAGATTTAGCAGAACCATGCTAAGGATGAAAATAGCACTCAGTGAATTTTAAGATATAGCCTACGATAAATATATGGTAAAAAAAAAAATAAAGGTTGTAGGTATTACGCGATCATAAATACTCGAAGTATATGAATGGTTATAGTTTTGAAAATACACTATACTACACGAGTGTTTGGAAATATACTATACTACACGACGTTTGGTTATGACGTTCTGGACTTAACCGTTTGTCAAACCTTTTTGTCACACAGTATTGAACTTTTCCGTTGACTCAATACAGTATCAAAACTTTTCCGTTTACTCAACTTTGTCCTAGGCTAACGCTTGGTGCGAGAAGCTCACGTTTAGCACACGCCTAGCTGAAGAGATCCGAAAGATCGAAACGAAGTAGCCCAAACGTGTCATTACTGAAAATGGGTTTTCGAAACTTAACTTTACACGGTTATACACCGATTGACTTGTTTCGGTTGATGGGACTTTGGTCTATCGTTTTCGCACTTACGGTGACTCATCAGCAACGCGAAGAAGCGTTGGAACGATTGGAATTAAGGCAAACTGCCTTGTTTAAGATGTTTGTTCAAACGACTTTTGTCACAACGAACTTTCGTCGAATGAACTTGGCTCACGCCGGTTATAGTTTTCTTCTTAAACGTTATTTGTTTGTTTATTATTATTTACGTCCACTTTATGCTACTAAGGCTAATCGGGACGGGTTATCTACAGGTTACCACCCTTTAAATGTTGATTTAATTAATGTGTATAGTCAGAGCGGACATATATTGGCGAAGGATATCATTACATCATAAATCACACTTATCTAAATTCACGTTTACAAATAAATGTAGGTTTAATGATATAATGAATGCAATGGGTTTAAGAAATATAAATTAGTAATTAAGAAAAAGTTATAATACAAAGCTATTCACAGCTGCGATTACGGAAATATTCGTGTTGTTAATTGTGAATATATGTGAATTTAAAAACATGAACATAAATATATTCGAATTCGTTGGTATTCCTGCATTTAAATTGAAACGATTGTTACTCCCCCCCTTTTTAGTGGTAAAATTAACCCTCAATACAGTTTTGTAACTCATCAACTCACAGAAACAGACATGGACCAATCTTATCGAGTATGCCGAGTGTCCCCATGTCTTCCTTCTCAGGCAAACGAATCTTGGTTTTGGCTTGTACATATAAAACCGATCTACCTTTTGGGGTTTCCGTTTTATTTGTGGTCAGTTTCACTCATCATTATCATCTAAAGGCTACGGCTTGTAGTCGCAACCATTGTGTTTCTTCGGAAGCAGTTCTTTTCATATTGCTATACCCACGAAAATCCATGAGATGTTTGATGTCCTCAAGAAAGTATTTTCTAGGCCTCCCTCGTCCCCATGCCCAATGACCTTACATTCAAATATACCCTTGATGAAATCGTTGTGCGTTATGGTTTTCCGAAGAAGTATCGCCATCCTTTTTTCCATTGCCTTGATAAGACTTTTACTTTCACTTACCTCATTTAGAACTTCTACGTTGGATTTTTTTGAACCAACGTATTCTGGTGGTACTATGCCAAATCCACATTTCCATTGCTTTCAATCTATTGTATTCCCTTTTGTGAAGAGTTCAACTTTCGCTCCGTAAAGCAGTACACTCCAAACGAAAGACCTAGACAACATTTGTTTTGGGTATCCTTGTATATATCTATATTAGATAAAACACTCCTTTTACTTTGGAAGGCTTGCAGTGTTCAATTTTATCTCTTAGCCTATTTTTTATTGTATTTTAGTGGCATGAGAAAGAAGAGAAGAAATAGTTTTGTAATTACTTACTACAATTCAATGTGCTACCTTTTATAGGTCCTTAAGAGAAATCAGCTATTGAGGTCGTACTCATGACGCGATTTTCGAAAAATTTCTCGTGATTGAATTCCTCCATCAAAATGGGAGGGCCTAAGTAACATCCATCTATACCTGATATTTTCTCTAGTACTTGGTCGTCAGTAGTAACAGAATCGCTGGGAAGTTCTATATATTTTTTCCAACGGTCACACACGGCATTTCATTATTACCAAATAGCATTTGGTTATTTTTGTTTTTCACTACGTTGGACCTATATTTTGGTTTGAACTGCAAGGGTTTTATTTTATTGTGTGCTTTATCGTTTCTTCCCAGTTCGTTGTCTTCATCAACTTGTTGTACTATCTCTTTAGCCCATTGCTGTTTTTCTTCTCAGCATTTGTCTATAATCTGATTCTTAAGCTTTTGTAATTTGTGACATCATTTGCGGTAATATATTTGTTCTTTTGATCTACCATTTAGAGAACCTCATTCGTCATCCAAGATCTTCTAGAAAATAGTTTTATTTTTACTTGAGATTTCGTCTGCAGCGGGCGTCAATCATTCTGTTTTTTCTTTTGGGAATCTCTTTATATTGGGCCAAAATGTTTTTTGCTTTTCCTTTAAAGGGACCTTAGTGTCTCCATATTTTAATGCATTTAGGTTCCATGTTTTGGAATATACATTATTATATTTTTTCAACCTTCTTTATTTATCCATCCCTTCTAAAACGGAAATACCTTTTCCAAGCTATTTCCCCTTTAGGATTCATACAAAATCAAATTCTAGAATATATTTGTTTTCGTATTTACGAATAAGATTATGTATGCTTGTCCCTGCGGTACAATTTTAGGGGTTGTTTCAACGCGTGCTGTTTCATAGGGCCAACTGTGGCGTTTGGGCGGTAAAAGAAGTGAACTTTGGTGAGGAAGAGACGCTGGCCCACGCTTGATGATTTGACTGTGAACGTACTAGGGTGAGGAGGATCCTAGCTGCTATCTAAAGGTTAACGATGGTTGTGTTGACCCAGTTCCTACTAGGACTGTAATGCCTGGCAGGTAACTGCGTGTATAATCATATTCATAAATATGATTGAAAATGTAATACTTATCGTTTATCGGGCTTCCACCCATTTAAAGAAGATTATTTAATCATATTTAAAAAAAAAAACAGTTTATTATATTAAATAACACTTCTAAAATTTATTTGAATAAAAAAATGTAATTGTAAATTAGACTTAGCACAAAACTGGACGATATCGTGGAGTAGCTGTCCAAGTGGTGTAATAATAAACATTCACCAAGTGGTGTTAATAAACGATCACTCATTTTCTGATAACAAAAGAAACAGGATGACAAAGATAACCTAGTCAAGTATGAACCACCCTACACACCATCACCATATAATAGCGATAAGCGGTTTTGAACCAGTAAATATTTTATCTGTAAATAATGAGTGGCCTCCCATTAACCATTTCGTCATTTTTAAATCATGAAAGTATTATTTTAAATAATGAAGTGATTTTCTTTTAATTATTATTTAATAATCGTCTTTAAATGAGTGGGCTCCCGATTACCGATATGTACCGAAAATGTATTTCAATTCGTATTCATACAAAATCATCTTTGTGAATTCATTCGGTTTTACGAATACAAATACTGTCTGCTGGCGGGAAATATAAACGTTGGTTCTTGATTTTACCCGAGGTGAATCTGTGTTTTAGCTTGAGGTCGCTGAGGGGAGGACACCTAGTGAGGAAATAAGATTAACAGTGTCGATTAGTAAGGCGACATCGATGTATCGAGTAAGTTTGAATAGAGGAGCGAGAAGTCGGGGTCGGAGTGGGGGTGGGGTAGAGACGCGCGCAGTGCCCCACTTCGGAGGTTAGTGGTAGGGTGGGGGGAAGAGGAGCTCAGTGTTCTCGGCACGATGAAGGAGAAAGGAAGACGGCGGCGGAGGTGATCCTGTGCCTGGTCTAGCAGCTGCTGGGAGATCGAGCAAGGTAACTACCCTCCCCCTCCCATCTCTTTACCCCCTCCCCACCCCTAACATCACCCCCTACTCATATTGATTTTAGTTAGGCCCTCGTTTATTTACCCTACGCAACCTCTACTCTCTATTCTATCACTTTCACTTTCTCCTTTTCTGTGCAGCCACTAATGTCCTTCCACCCTCTATTGATCCCAAAAAAACCTTCTCCTTCCGACATTAAAATTAATTTGATTGAATTATAAAAATTTCGAAGACAGCATGCATTAATAAAGTTTTCAAGCTCCCCTTGGAGCTATGGGCAGATTTTTGTATTGGGAGGTTTCATCTTGCTCACCTGAATGCATGACTTGAAACAGACGTCAACATGTTAATATTACAGTTAACCATGGCCCCTGGAACTTCTTTATGCTCTTCACAGGGTTTAAATATTATCCCACGCTTATTATATGCTGAAAGGAAGGTTATCGTTGATTGGGAGGTTTCTTTTTTGTCATAATATTTCTTAGGAATCCCCTATTTACTATTATTCCAGTTCTGATTTATGCGTTGGTGTTTCTTTTTTGATTTTCTTACTGCTCCCCACATTCAGTAACACCTACTAATATTTCCTATGGTGCTCAACGATCACTTGTCGGTTTTAATTAGGTTTAGTAGGCACTTTGAATGAATAGTCATCCTAAATGCGCTTATAATCCGTTTTGAATGTTTAAATGCACTAAGGAATAGTTTCTATTCTCTTGAGAAATCCCTTGTATCCATTACCTTCTTCAGGTATGTCGATTGGTAGGTTATAGGTAAAAGGGAGGTTTCATTGTCACTGATGCATGACATATAGGAGTTAAATAGTTCATTACTGTTAGTCTTGTTTGCTTATTACACATCTTTTATTTTTGAAAGCACCTATATAAACTATTCCCCTGGTTAATCTGCTATTCAGGTCATGTATGGTGGGAGGGCATTATTACAAGTTTTTGAAGTTTCTATATTTGATATGTATCTCTTAGCCCTCTTGTTATTGTTTATAGTTATTCTGATTTGTTTGATATAGATATCTGCTAAGGTTCTATTAATAATGTAATGACAGTCGGATACTTGTTTAGCTTTTACCATGTCCATTTGTTGTCTGTCTTACTTTTAATAATTTCTAATTATCTTTCCAATTCAGATATTTCTATGTGGGTTAGATGATAAAAGGTATCATTGTCCATAAATTTCCATGGTAAAACCAGGATCGTCTATAGTTAAATTAACAATGTATGTTTATACCAATTCATTTCTGTTTTTCGAAAAATCATTTAAAAAAAAGTATCAGAACAATGTCCAATAATATAAAGATGGCAAGATGTTGAATGTTTTCTATCCTATAGGTAAATAAGTTACTTAGTGGGTACATAGTTTCGGTTGAGCTCATTTCCCTCTTAATTTGGTTTCTCTCTATTAGAGCATTAGATTGTCCTTACTGTTAATACATTATCTGATATTTGGACATTATGGAAAATCTATTGGTTTTGTGCAACATCCATTGTTTCACAGTAGTGTAGTTGGAAGTGAAGAATATTGTGTACTTGGGAAGAAGAAAACGTTCAATTCTTCACAAGTTTTTTATTTCAGCACTAAGCACTTTCAAAGATGATTGTCTCCATCCTCAGAGCTATACATAAAAACAACAGCATCAATAAAATCGATGTACACCATAACCAGACGATAAAACACGTTATAATCCGTAAATAAAAAGATAAAAATAAGTATCTAGATAATGTAAATATATATAAACATAGGTCAAATATTAAAACATGGAAGGTGAGATATACATATAAAAACAATAGCCTTTGAAAACGCTTAGCGTTGAAATAAAAACTTGTGAAGAAGTGAACGTTGTCTTCTCCCCAAGAACATCCATTGGTTGTGTGTATTAGGTTTTCCCCATCATTAGGAAAATCTGGTCAATTGAGGTGTCATAAAATTAAGTAACTTTCAATACTTATTAACTTGTAATTCTTATTATTTTATTTTTCATTTATTAACTCAAGTTTGTTGGAATGATATATTTACTTTCTGAAAACGTTTCGAAGTTTCCTTAATTTGATGGATTTTGTTATTTTGGGTGACCTGATGATCGTAAACTAAATCATAATTTTATTATAATTGTTGTTTTTTCTTCGTCCTTCTCGTATAGCTAACGTTTTGGCCCTTCAGTGGTATATTATTCCCTTGAAGAATATTACTTGAACGTTCTATATAGAGTAGATTTTCGTGTATTTTCATAAAAAGGAAATCTCATAGTGTAGTACATCTGATGGCAATATATTTCAGCCAGGTCCCGGAATAGTCTTGTCTAGTAGATGTTCTGGACTTGTGAACAGTCTACCAATATCCGACATAACATAATTTATCAATACCTAAATTAGCGACATCTACCTATACTTGGACTTGGAACATCTCCCCAAAACCTCAACTGGCAGCATCTACCAATACATGTACTGGCTTAATCTATCAATACCTGAACTGCTAAAAATATCAGACCTTGAAGGTGGAATTATATTTGGCTTTCCACTAAGTTTTGTAGGTTCGTTTAATTATTAATTCGTAATTAGTAAATCGGGCTGGCAGATTGAAACTGAAAAATATAAGCAAACGAGAAGAAAACATTTGCCTCTGTTTCTTCAGCAAACACCCTCCTGAAAGTAGGGTATCTTGATGATCTGTGCCAGGGGTAGGATACCGCAGGGCAATATGCAGGGAGCCCGTGGTGTCACCGCCAACTACCCTTTTTAATATGGTAATGGGCCATGTTATAGGGATTCAGATTCGAGTTAACTTCCTGCTAGGTGTTGGTATTGATCTATGCAAATGACTAGTTCTTATAGCATCCTCAAAGCAGAATTTCAACGTCACGCTAAACCAGCGGGAATTGGCTAAGGTTTTGAGATGAATCCAGGAAAATGTGTTGGGCTAGAACAAAGGTCTTCTATTTGACCGTGTGTCGTCAAGGATTTTCGTACATCCCTGCAATGGATATCCCAACGTCCTTTTGGACTTTTGTTGTAAATGGCATTCAACTGTATCTTCGCGTTTCAATTTCCCCTCGTGTTAGGCCGCATTGGCACCTTTTGAACCCATGTTCAGACTTGACATGGTATATTTGTCCATTGGCTTGAACCACTATGCTCATCGCAGGAGAACTCTGAGTGCGTCTTTCTATAAAAACTTTCATCGACTCATGATTCCTGTTATTAATTTATTCTGTGTATTAATATTCTTGGAAGGCGTGATTTTTCCCTCCTTAAAAGAATGATTTCCCTTTTTTGGTGCTAGAAGGCTAGGAAGGGGTAATCGTGAGTTGGAAGAGAGCGGTGCTTTACCTATATACCTACCTATATAGGGGGAGGGGCTTGGTAGTGGGTTGGCTCTGCCAGTCAATATCCCTGATGTACGCTAATTGTGTATAGATGAGTTGTATGCAAGCGTGGACTGGAAATAATTACGCCCCTCAAGCTATCAGCAGCAATGGCTTAGACACGCTCCAGAGGAGTTTCGCTAATTTGTTTCGTTCGGCGCAATGGTTTGAGGGGTCCTTCCTACTAGGATGACATCGTGTGTGTTAGTCAGAGGACTATCTCTTGTAGATCCGGGTGTGAGAAGTTGTAGTCAATGGTCACCCATCTACCATGTTTTCATCGGCATGATGACGTAGAACTCGGCTTAGCCATGCAAAGGGCAAGACATATATTATTATGTAAATTTGAAGAACTGCAATTATGGACAAGCATATGATGATTGAAATATTGGCAGAAGAAAAAAGTCCGTCACGCAGGAACTGCGTAAACTAAGCACATTTATCACGTGAAGTTATACAATAGAGAAATCTCCATACGAGAGCAGAACAGTTACGGCAAAGGGCCGAACTAGCTTTTGGCGGGAAACTCAGTCGTCCGTTATCGGCCCAAATTTAATAAAAATACAAATATCTCGGTTAATATTCAAGATAGAGAATAAATGTATAGAACAATATTTATAGTAAATTTAATTTACTATAAGATGGGTTCTATACAAGTTTTTGATCGGTAACGAAGATATTTCGAATTTTCGAAAATCCTCCCCCTCTCACTGGTCCGATTTCAGCCATTAACGATCTTGATCTGTCTTTTTGCATAAAACGTTTAAATATCGAGTTTGGTAACGATCAAACAAAAATTGCGACCGCTAGAGCGTTAACAGACATATATATACATATATATATATATAATTTTGAACGGACCTCATTTTCATCATCTCCTAGGTAGGATCGATGGACATTTGAAGAAAATTTCGAAAATCGCGTCATGAGTACGACCTCAATAGCTGATTTCCCTTAAGGGAAATCTGCTAAAAGGAGAAATACGATGTGCTGGACCTAAGTGGGCAGTTAGTCGGCTAGCTACCTAAGACTGGCAACGTATGCTTCTATCTGTTACTGTGTGCCTCCGGATTAGAGATGGGCGAAGGGTAAATACCCAAAAGGTAAAAACCCGGGTATTTTCCCAAATGGGTAAATACCCGGTATTTATGTGGGAAAAACCCCAAGTCATGGGTATTTTCGTTTTTTACAGTAAATGCACACCTTTTATTAATTTTTACATTCTTATGAAAAAATGCAATATAAACTATACCTTCATTATTTTGCGAGGTATGAATAGACTGAGGTTTGATTAAAAAATCTGTAAATAATGAGATAAAAGCAAGGAAATAAAACAAAGCCAATATTGAAACAAAATAAATTTACATAATATAATAATAATAATTATTAACTATAATAACTAATAATTATTAACTATAATAACTAATAATTATTAACTATAATAATTAATAATTATTAACTATAATAATAAATAATTATTAACTATAATAATTAATAATTTTTATTTATTTATATATAATTATTGAACAAAAGAAATGTTTGGAGGCAACTAGTCTCTATTTTAGCAGATTTCCCTTAAGGGAAATCAGCTATTGAGGTTGTACTCATGACGCAATTTTCGAAATTTTTCTTCAAATGTCCATCGATCCTACCTTGTGGATGACGAAAATGAGGTCCGTTCAAAACTGTATATATATATATATATATATATATATATATATATATATATATATATATATATATATATATATATATTTGTCTGTTACCGCTCTAGCGGTCGCAATGTTTGTTTGATCGTTCCCAAACTCGATATTTAGTCGTTTTATGTAAAAAGAAAGATCAAGTTCGCTAATGGCTGAAATCGGACCAGTGGGAGGGGGGGGAGTTTAGAGGGGAGGATTTTCTAAAATTCGAAATATTTCCGTTACTATACGTCGGATCGAAAAATTGTATAGAATCAATCTTATTGCAAATTAAATTTACTAAAAGTATTGATATATACATTTATTCTCTATCTTGAATATTAACCGAGATATTTACATTTTATGAGATGGGGTGGATAACGGATGAGTGAGTTTCCCGCTAAAAGATAGGTCGGCCGTTTTGTTAACTGTTCGGCTCTCGTTAAATTTCTCTATTGTAAAATTTCACATGGGAAATCTGCTTAGTTTACGCAGCCCCTGCGTGACGGACTTTTTAAAATCGTTTGTGCGCTTTGTTGTTGGCAAGGCAACGCTGGAAGCCGACAAAAGAAGTGCCGGAGCCCGCATAAGGAGCTATCGACAGCTTCAAAGACTCGGCAAGCGATGTACAGTCTCAGTACACGTTGATAAGTCAAACATTAAATCGTTTCAACACAAAAGTTTTAGAATCTATAACTACAAAAATAGTTCGGGAAGCTAATTTAAAAATACCCGAATATTTACCCAATCGGGTATTTTCCCGAATTTGGGTATTTACCGGGTAAAATCCCATCTCTACTCCGGATTGAGTCCGCTTTGGATAAATCGTTCATCAATGTAATTGCAGGCAAATTTATCCTGAGCCTTGGGGTGCCTAGGCTGCCCTCTGAGTCATTTCGAGAATGCGCGAGCCCTATAACTAGATCTAGGACTGGAGTTTGATAAAAGACTGTGTATGCAGCAGGCAGTTCTCTTTTTTGGGATTGATTTATTTCATAGGGATTATCAAAATTCGTTGTTTCTAGTTATTAATTTTATGCACTTTAAATTTTTGTATTGCTAAGAATACTGTAGCTCCTAATTGGTTAATTTTTTTTTAAATTGCAATTATTATTGTTAGCTAGTTTGATTAACACTTAGCTTCTTACAGTTAAATATTAATTACTTTCATCTATAAAAAGTAATCTATTGTTGATGACAAAAATAAGGTTAATTCAACTTTATATATTGGTCAATTCACACAAAATGTTTGATTGTTGCAAAAGCTCGATATGCTGATATTTTGTGTAAAATTAGAATAAACAAAATCCAAATAACTCTGCTATTATTAATTGGTTCAAAAAGTATCATTTAAAATACTCTTGTTCGACATTTAATGCTCCACAAATGTTATATCAAGCGAGTTATTTGAAAGTTTCAATTCCATATATTTTCATTTCACCACTTCTACACGGATAAAGTTATAAAAGTTGTAGTCATCAATGACCATTCTATGACCTAAAGGCCCCAATCGTTATTTGAACGATACTCACGCGATATTTAACCTTTTCATATAAAATAATTGTTTTCGTCAATAACCGACATCAAACCAGGAGGAGTAGAGCGTTAAGGGAATGCAAAATCTTGTTTCCCGATATTATATGTCGGGTCGAAAATTGTAATATTATCAAATACTATATTGCTCTAGACATTTTTCAATCGAGACGACATAAGCGTGTCATTTCAGCTAATGAGAAATTGGTTTAGTTTACACAGCTCCTGCATGACGGATATTTATAATATCCCCCAAACGAGGTGAAAATGAAAAATAAAACCCATCCTATAACCAGGAAAATTCCATGAATCCAAATTCAGTCCCCAAGTTAAAAATAAAAGAATATCAATCCAAATTACTTAACACAGTTTTGGAATTAATTTTAATGATGTTTGTGGTTAATTTCAGGAATTATTGCAAAGTAATGTTGGTTTAAATCTACAGTTGAAATCTTCGAATTTTGTTTTCCTGCTTACTAACAATCATAGATATTCAATTAAATTAAGGAAACACACTAATTTCCTTATCATAATAAGCTTCTGAGGAGTAGGTCTAAAGACGTTTGCTAATGTCTGATGATGTCTTGAGCTAGTGAATGCTCTTTTCTTTTATTAAACTGTTTCAACTGTAACATTCATTTTCCAATTAACTCTTATGTATGATGGTTTGTGGTTTCCATTCGTTCTAAACTCTTATTCTTTTTCCATGTTTTAAAATTTAAATTATAACATATTTTTATATTCACCTAGGACTAATTATTTCGTAATGTAAACTCATTAAAATTCTAGTTATGTTTTCGATAATCATAGCAAATATGTGTTACGAGCATGTATAGAAATAAACAGATTTTCTGATGTGCCTTTTTTCTCATGTGAAACATGAGATGACATGTCTATTTCCACATTGGTGTTACTGGAAATTGGTCTCTCCAACCATACTGGTTTTTTAGCACATTTCCCTTAACGGTCGTACTCATGACGCGATTTTCAAAATTATTCTTCAAATGTCCATCGATCCTACCCAGGAGATGACGAAAATGAGGTCCGTCAAAACTGCATGTATGTGTGTGTGTATGTATGTATATATATATATATATATATATCTATATATATATATATATATATATTTGTCTGTTACCGCTCTAGCGGTTGCAATTATTGTTTAATCGTTACCAAACTGGATCAAGTTCGTTAACGGCTTAAATCGAACCAGGGGGAGAAAATTAGAAATATCTCCGTTACTATACGTCGGATCGAACAAATGTATAGAATCAATCTTATAGCAAATTAAATGTACTATGAATATTATTATATACATGTATTCCCTATCTTAAATATTAACCGAGTTATTTGCATTTTTAGCCTTCAGCAAACCCCCACTTCTACTAATGTTACATTAACAATACTCGGTTATGTAATAAACCACATCATTCGAAGCTTAAATACCAAATATTGCTTTCCAGAGACATTTATTAAACGAGATACATACAAATACGTTCTGGTGACCCCCCCCTTCTTAAGTTTTTGGACCACATGAATTTCACTGATTGAGATAAAAATTATTCTGATTCATTATAAATTACAGTACTAGATATAGTAAATTGTTTTCAATCAAATTAATACGTTATACTCAAATATATTACAGTAATTGTTTTTCTTTCCGGTTAGAAGTTGGCAGAACTGTTTGTTTACATTTCAGATGCTTCCTGTCGGAAGGTTTCTTATTATCGTTTGTATTTATTCACTTAATATTCATGATGGTATTGTTTTATTGGTATGTAGATTTATCTATTGTTAAACTTCACGCAGGAAATCTGTTTAGTTTACGCAGCCCCTGCGTGACGGACTTTTTAAACTGATTTCATGCTATTGATCACCGTCACCATCCACTTCATCTATTAAGACTCTCTTAATTCAGTTGATAGGACCATCGAGTTTCCCCTGACTGTCAGAAGTTGAATCGTACTAACTCCTCCCTATACTTCTAAGTTAGGTGCATAGAATTTTAATATCAATAATTACTTTGTGTAGAGACTGAATCTGACTGACTAGCTTAAGTAGTTTTACTTTGTTAAAAAACATTGTTTCGGATAAAAAGTAATTATATTTCTTATTTTTCGCCTACAAACTTTTAGCAGGTTTCCCTCAAGGGAAATCAGCTATTGAGGTCGTACTCATGACGCGATTTTCGAAAAATTTCTTCAAATGCCCATCGATCCTACCCGGGAGATGACGAAAATGTGGTCCGTTCAGAATTATATATATATATATATATATATATATATATATATATATATATATATATATATATATCTATATATATATAAAATTGTAACCTCTGTCTGTACATTGATTTTTTTCGCGAAATTTCACTATAACTTTTCGTTTCACATGTCATAGACACCATAACTACATTTTGTTTCTTTCGTGTCTGTTTGTTTGTTTGTTTGTTTATTTGTTTGTTTGTTTGTTTGTTACCTTTTCACGCATAAACGGCTGAACCGAATTTTATGAAACTTGGTATGTATATTACTACTAGCCCAACTTAGACTTTAGGCTATATTAATATTCTCTAAGACGAACAGGAGTGGGGGTTATAAGGGAGGCCTGAAATTAAAAATAGCGATATTTCGTTTCCTATTACTTTTTCAGCAAATATGCACATAACAAAAGTTATTTATTTTGTAATTTAGAGTAACTTTTGTTATATGTACTTTTGCCGTAAACGGAAGTATAAATGAGTTATACGCTAAAAACTATAGCGGGAGTCCACAATTTTATTTGGCACAAAAGACTCAACCGAACTAAATAAAACTCGATATGTGTATTAGCAGTGAGGGTTTCATTATAATAAGCCATACCACCATTTCTATGGACGGGAGGAGTAGGGGTTATAAGGGAAGCCTGAAATTAAAAATAGCGATATTTCGTTTCCTATTGGTTTTTCCGCAAATATAAACATATCAAAAGTTGTTTATTTTGTAATTTAGAGTAACTTTTATTATATGCACTTTTGCCGTATACGGAAGTATAAATGAGTTATACGCTAAAAACTATTGCGGGAGTCCACAATTTTATTTGGCACAAAAGACTCAACCGAACTAAATCAAACTCGCTATGTGAATTAATACCAACGATTTCCTTATAATAAGCCATACTAACATTTCTAGGGACGGGCAGGAGTGGGGGTTATAAGGGAGGCCTGAAATTAAAAATAGCGATATTTCGTTTCCTATTGCTTTTTCAGAAAATATGCGCATAACAAAGTTGTTTATTTTTTTATTTAGAGTAACGTTTGTTATATGCACTTTTGCTGTATACCTAAGTATAAATGAGTTATACGTTAAAACTTTAGCGGGCACTAACGGCTGAACCGAACTTAACAAAACTCGGTATGTCAATTAGCATTAATTCTTCCATGACTATAAGCTATATTTAAAATTTTAGGTCCAAACGGGAGTGGGAATTATAAAAGAGGCTGAAAAGCAAGAAGTCTAATGCGGGAGCGGAAGATGACGGCAGCCTTACCAGTTAATTGAGTTTACTTATTTCCCGTCTGGCATTGCTGAAGTGATTTCCAGTTAGATTCACTATTACAAATATAATCTTACGTATAAAACTTTGCCTGAACTATTTGAGCTCGGGTAGGCCTTTGAATGAAAATATGTTCATTATGGATGATATTTAATTGTAATAAATGCTACCCATGATTATGGTTTGAATTATTGAAAAACGGTGAGTCATAAAGTGTAGAAGGATTAATTAGGAACACATTTTCATTTATCCTTCAAAACTAAAATTTCTATTCTATTAATCCCCAAAAGTTACCCTTCAGGGTTGGCTATTTCGGAAAATCATTACGTCGTGGAGGGAAGTGTAATTGTACACATTGAAGTCTTACTATCAAAATACCATCATTAGTCAGTCAACAATAATTTCCCGGGCATCGCCGGGTATCTGAGCTAGTATATATATATATATATATATATATATATATATATCTATATATATATATATATATATATATATATTTGTCTGTTAACGCTCTAGCGGTCGCAGTTTATGTTTGATCGTTACGAAACTCGATATTTAACCGTTTCATGTAAAAAGACAGATCAAGTTCGTTAATGGCTGAAATCGGACCAGAGGGAGGGGGGGATTTTCGTACAAAATATCTCCGTTATTATGCATCGGATCGAAAAATTGTATAGAACCAATCTTATTGAAAATTAAATTTACTATAAATATTGTTATATACATTTATTCTCTATCTTGAATATTAACCGAGATATTTGCATTTTTATGAAGTCTGTGGTCGGATATAGTTCGGATTAGGTCGGCCATTTTCGTCATTGCTCGGCTCAGATGGAAGCTTCTTCTAACCTTACCTGTCGTTTCTAACCTTACCTTACCTTGGTTACTTTGTGAGATTTATGCAAATACGTTCTGTTCATCCGCCCCCCCCCTTCTTTAGTTCTTGGACTACTAAAATTTGAGTTATTAAAATATAAATTATTCTTACAATTCAGAAGCCGTTTCAGTTGGGAATTTATTTTAATTAACTGAAAGATTTCACATTACCGTTTGTATTTAATCATGTTGGTGCTGTGTTACCAGTATGCAGTTTTCTCTATTGTAAAACTTCACATGGGAAATCTGCTTAGTTTACGCAGCCCCTGCGTGATGGACTTTTAATATCAATAATTACTTTGTGTAGAGACTGAATCTGACTTACTAGCTTAAGTAGTTTTACTTTGTTAAAAATCATTGTTTCGGATAAAACGTAATTATATTTCTTATTTTTCCCATGCAAACTTTTTTTTTTCTAAATATTCTTTTGTTGATCAGGAGATTGCGTTCTATTTCTGTACATGGAGAAAAGTCGGTCCGTAAAAGGAACTAATAAAATAGAGGAGTGTTGGAAAGTTCGTGAATAGGGTCTGCTTTGCTTCATTCTGCCTGATGGAAACGAGGTGGGGTCTAATTCACTAAAAGAGTTGTATATGGAGTCATGCAGGGGGCCCTTTTACATCCTGTTTTCGTACTCCTATATCACGGAGAACATTTATAAACCAATCCCGCTGTATACGTTCCTCGTTATTTGAGCACGCGCTTTTTTTGTGTACTATAGACGAAAAAAATCTGATGTGGACACCTCGTGATTTCCTTGTACTTTAAATACTGGTTAACACTTCATTTGAAAACCACTTACGATATCTCCGTTCCAATAAATCGGATCAAAAAATATCATAACACATAATTTATGGATCTTTTTATGATAAACAAAAAATGCCCCGTTCAAGCCTTTGTAGCTCTCCTCCCTCTTAGTCAATTTCGATCAAAAGAAGAGGTACAACTAGATGTTACAAAAATACTATATATGAAAAGTAAACTTTTTAAAACTGGTCTTTAAATATATTAATTATATATATATATATATATATATATATATATATATATTTAAATATATTTGTCTGTTACCGCTCTAGCGGTCGCAATTTTTGTTTAATCGTTACCAAACTCGATATTTAGTCGTTTTATGTAAAAAGAAAGATCAAGTTCGTTAACGGCTGAAATCGTACCAGTGGGAGGGGGGTTTAGAGGGGAGGATTTTCGAAAATTCGAAATATCTCCGTTACTATACGTCGGATCGAAAAGTTGTACAGAACCAATCTTATTGCAAATTAAATTTACTATAAATATTGTCAGATACATGTTTTCTCTATCTTGAATATTAACCGAGATATTTGCATTTGTATTAAATCGGGGCGCCTAACGGACGAGAGTTACTTTCAAAGGTAGTTCGCCCGTTTCCTTCACTGGCTCTGCTCTCGTGAAATTTCTGTATTGTAAAACTTCACGTAGTAAATCTGCTTAGTTTACGCTGCCCCTGCGTGACGGACTTTTTTAGTTTTTACCTTTAGTAAACACCACCCCTAGTCATGTCATATTAACAATAAGCTATTATATCCTGAACAATTTTAATTGAAGCTTAAATACCAAATATTATTCTCATTTAACTTTTAATTTGTGAGATGAATACAAATACGTTTGTGATACCGTCTATTATGATTTAACTTTTTTAATGGAAAATGTTTATTTGTTCTATACCGTCATCGATACTTAACTGTTTAATTCAACACTAAAGTTCACCGTCGTTAATGTCTGAATTCGGACCAGGACAGCTGTTTTAACATCCCAAAGATATATTTCTTTTGGAATATTTGAACAAAAGAAATAATACAAATCCCTGAGGCAGTGCTGCGCAAACTAAGTATATTTTCCGAGTGATGGAATGTCACGCAGTTGATGTATACTTCTCGTTTATAAGGACACTATGTAAAAAGAACTTAAAGTTTAAGCTGAACCTGTGATGTTCAGTGGCACGGTTGCTTTAAGTGACTTTTCCGTGAGTAGGCATTGGAGATTAATTAAAGGTTGAAAATAAAATAAAAATAACTGGGCTAATATTTCAAATGGAGAAAATGGCTAGAACAGCAATTGTAATGCATTCATTGCTAATAAGTTTGATAATCTAAACGTTTTCGATCGAAGATATTCATGATTTTGCATTTTACTGTTTATCTCGACCTCCCAATCCCCCATTTTACGTAAAATCTCATACATTCTGAAATCAGAAATGAAATATTCTTCGATAATTGTACTAATTATATTCTACAGTTGCTGTATATTAATGCAAGTTCATTTACTTCAGTTTCACATGGATAGCTGATCTAGACAATGGTACAAGAATGTCCATCAGGGGCTGCGTAAACTAAGCAGATTTCCCACCTGCTGGTATGACCCATTACTTATGTTGTCTCACAATACATATTCTTACTTCTTGGTAAAATCCGATTTGTAGTAGTGGGGGTTTACTGAATGCTGAACAAATAAAGTATGAATAATTCGTTTAGTATTTGAGTTACGAAAACATGTATAGAACAACAATTGTAGTACATCAATATTTTAACCAGACTGGTTCTATAAATATTTTCGCGATGCGTTATAATGCCGTCCTCTAAACCCCTTCAGTCTCCTCTTCCGATTTCAGCCATTAACTAATCTATTCTAAACATTATCTTTAGTGTTGAATGAAACAGTTAAATATCGAGTACTGTATAGATGGCATAAACAGTTTCAAGTCAGTACCGTACAAAATTAATTTATGCCCCCAACACACTTCGTATGTACATGTTTATGTTCAATAACTAGAAGTGGGCGTTTGTATTTATTTGGTTTGTGCCCCACAGCGATGGTGATTGGCATAATTAGAATAATGTATTTACTCCTTCACGCACTTACCTTTGTTGTACTTTATTTTTGTATTATGGAAAATATTTCTTCAATATCTGATTGTTTCTCATATACGTGCTTTGCCTGAAGAAATAATAAAAGTTAACCCTTTTAAGTCTTTTTAAGTATGCTGTAGACCTATTCTATTTTGTACTATATGTGTTTTAGATATGTTAGTATTTGTGGAATATATTGGCTGCTGTCAGTTAATAGTTCTGTCATATCGTAGGTTATGTGAAGGTTTTTTCGTTGGATGCAGTCTGTCAGTATGTGTTTTATCGTAAGGTGTTTGTTGCAGTATTTGCATATAGGGTTATCAGTCCTTGTCATTAAGTGTCTATGTGTCAGGTATGTGTGGCCGATCCTGAGCTTGGGAAGCTTCCTCCCGTCTAGTACTCCTATGGCTCGATGGTCACTCCTTAATAGTACTTTTGATACTGCTGAGGTGGTTCGATTCTGATTGCCATTGGAATGGCTGAAAACTAAAAACAAATTCAAATATTCCTGTTAATATTCAAGATAATATATATTAAATGCACACACACACACACACACACACACACACACACACACACACACACACACAACATTTATAGGAAATTAACAATAAGATTGGTTCTATAATTTTTTTCGATTCGACGTATATTAACGGAGATAACACTACTCAGATACTTTGGGCAGTAGATGCCCCAAAGCCGTAGCCATCGATTATACAGCCGAGCACCTGATGATGGCACGGTAGTACCGAAAGGCCTTGTACTTTAAAAAAGAAATTGAAGGGAAGACTTCCAGTTATGAAGACCTGTTTCCCAGATGTGCACTCCCACATCCAACAGCATATGAATTATGAACTTGATCTTTAGTTTTACATAAAACATTTAAATATTGAATTTGGTAAATATTAAATTTTTAAAAAAAATTGCGACCGCTAGAGCGTTAACAGACATATAGTTTTGAATGGGGTTCATTTTCACCATCTCCTGGGTAGGATCGATGGGCATTTGATGTCATGCGGAAAACGCATCATGAGTAGAAACTAATAGCTAATTTCCCTTAAGGAAAATCTACTAAAAACTAGATCAGATGGAGACTTTTTATAAGCTATAGCTTAGGCATTCTTTTGATTCTTATTCGCGACTGAGTAGGCCTGTAGTGGATGAAGCCTACTGTACTGCACCTGCTTAACTGCTCCAACGTGCCGCGTGAAAGCCCTCGCCTGACCTCTCTGCCCGATCGATCAACACCTTACATTAGTAATGGGTAAATCTTGTGTTCACTGTCCTGGACTTTTCGGACAACTGTTTCCTCTTCCCTAAATTCCAGGACAATGACCATTTGATACCTTTTCATTTCCCCTTACGATCCGTGTTTTCTCATGTGATCCAGTTTTTTCTGCCATATGGTCTTCAACCTCTTGTCATTGCAATGCTCACTTGCTAGGTTGTGATATTTCATTGTCTCCCCCCCCCCACTGTAATGAGATTTTGTTTGTATTTTAATAAATTTAATAATTTATTGAATTGTCGTTACTTATCGCCTATTCAGCAATAAATAATTTGGAAGAGAATCCTCATACCATTAAAAAGTATTAGTTTTCAAAGATATAGAGTTAAAAAGGAGAGAGTACTTTGGAGTACAGCTTTTCACTGTTTTATTTAGATTAATTTTTACAGTTATACCTTATTCTTACTCAGACCAATAAAACTATTAAAGGAAATAAAACAATCCTTACCCTCTTTATTATTTTCAACAGCAAACATTTCACCCTCCTGGGCATTTACAATGCTAAAAATACAGAGCAATTTTAATTAATAATTATTGTCTTTCATACTTAAGACATTATATTTTTCCTAGAAACTAAGAGTGCCACCCTGAGTTTTAAAAGTATTCTCCTAAGTCATTATAAAACTAAAAACACTGCAGGAGAATAAAAGACTTATGATAATCAGCCTTAACCATTGCGGTAATTTCTCAATAATAGCTAATCTAAAACCAGGTAATTAATAGTTACGTAGCATAATTTTGCATTCGATCAAACTGTAATAAATTTCGTTTAAAAAAATATATACAGAAATTCCCAGAAGAAGTTTCGGTTATGAATAAAACTCGTTTTATCGTATCATATCATCAACAAAAATCTAGCACTCTGACATTTTAGCCGACTTCTCTTTGAATTTCAATTGGAAATTTAAAATATCTTCATTACTATTAGCCGGATGGAAGAATTGAATTATATCAGTCATATTACAAATTTAATTTACCATAAATGTTGTTATATGCACATTTCCTCTACTTTGAATAATTACCAAGATATTTGCCTTTTTTAATTTACAGCCTTAAGTAAATCCCCACTCCTACTCATGTCATATTAGCAATAAACTGTTATATCATGAACGACTATATAAATATCAATATCAAACATTGTTTTCAAGAGATTTATAGTAGAACTATAAATGTTCTATGTATATATTTTCTGTATCATGAATATTAACCGAAATTTTTGGATTTTTTAGTTTTCGGATTTCAGTAAACCCAAACTCTTACTCATATCATGTTAACTATAACCTGTTATATCATGAAGCACTTCATTCGAAGGTTCAATAACAAATATTGTTTTCAAGAGACCTATATTATGCGAGTCCACGCAAATTCGTTGTGCGATTACTCCATCAATTAAGATTTTACACCCATTACCCGAAAATGAATACTTGATCTATACCATAATCGATATGTAACTGTTTCAATCAACACTAAAGATCATATTAGTTAATGGCTGAAATCGGCCGAGAAATGTTGATTTCGAATATTCAAAATATCTCCGTTATTATGTGTTGGACGGAAAAATTGTATAGAATATATCTTATTGCAAATTTAATTTCCTATAAATGTTGTTATATATATATGTTTTCTCTATCTTGAATATTAACCGAGATATATGCAGTTTTTAATCGCATATTACCAATAAGCCATTCATGAAATGGCTAATTCTAAACTGAAATATCAAATATTGTTTTCGACAGACCTTTACTATGTGAGATACATACAAACGCGTAGTGTGATGATGTCATCAATTAAGATTCTTGAGTCAAAAATATTTGTTTCATCTGCAACATAATCGATATTTAATTTTTTTTTATTCAAACACTAAAGATCATATTAGTTAATAGCTGAAATCCGAAGAGGAATCGGGCGGGATTCGAAAATTCAAAGTATCTATGTTATTATGAGTCGGGTCGAAAAATGTTATAGATTCGATCTTGTGAAACTATTGATGCGCTACAATTGTTGTTACGAAAAGAAGCATAGACACATCACTTGTAGAGTATCAATAGTTTAACAAGTTCGGTTCTATAACATTTTACAATCCGACTTATAATACGACGAAACAAGAGTGTAAAATCTTAATTGAAAACGTCATCGCACTACGAATTTCCGTGTATCTCGCATAATAAAGGTCTCTTGAAAACAATATTTGTTATTGAACCTTCGAATGAAGTGGTTCATGATATAACAGGTTATAGTTAACATGATATGAGTAAGAGTTTGGGTTTACTGAAATCCGAAACTAAAAAATCCAAACATTTTGGTTAATATTCATGATACAGAAAATATATACATAGAACAACATTTATAGGATATAATATTTTAAGTAAAATTGGTTATATACAATTTTTTGATCAGAAGCACAGTTGTCCCGATTCCCTCATCATGGTGAAAAAAAAGTATTTTTAGTGGGCGGATCTCGTTCAATTTTTGTATGATGTTTATTGTGGGATTGGTGTTTTATGTAGGTTGTATTAGATTTATCAGGTAGGTTGGGGGGGGGGGGGCGCGTAGGTGCTCAGACATTTCTAGTACTTCCGTATTCTTTATGTTACAAAAATGATGGGATATTTCTATACTATTCCTATTTTTATTTTTTGTAGTAAAACATATTTATGTTTTTGTTGTAATTATAAGCATTAATCAAGCATCAAAATGTTTGTAACTTTTCCTTTAATTATTCTATTAAAATTTGCTTGTGGCGTTGAAAATCTATCTGTTTCCCTCTTGATTATTTTCTCCTTTGTCCGTTCCTTGGCTTCTTCAAAATTATTTTCCTAAGCTTGTTGGTGGTTCCTCTTCTGTCCTGGCGTCTTCCTTAGGCAGAAACTCTACTTCAACATTTAACCATGATGCATTTTTACCTCAAAACGTTTCATTGAGGAGCAGGCTTTTCTCCATCTAACTAATTAATTACGGTATAATACGCTCAGTTGTCTCTTTATGGGCTCGTTTTTCGACAAATTGTACTTAATAAGAATTTGGTTGTAAAATTCACAGCTTGAATATGAATTCAAAATCGAATGTCCCAAATCTCTTCTTGTCGGCATTTTATTTGCCCTACCTAAAAAATTAATAAACGAATAATTATTGTTCAAGAATAAGTATTTACTACACAAAAAATAAAATAAAACGCATTACATCTAACTAAAATTAGTAAATGAGCAGTTGAAACTCGTCATATAAATTTAATTTATCGTTCTACTTATTGTTCCATACGGTGGCCAAGTGAAAGTATTATACATACGTAAATACTTATCTGTACCATTATGAGCGTAAAATTAAATAATAAAATAATATTTACCAAAAAATACTAATTCAAATCGTTCCAGTTAGATACACGAAATACCGATATCTCATACACTTGCAGGATGAAATAAGTAGGTGTGTACGATATGATTGATAAAACGATACTCCACGTATTGCAATTGTTGAAAAAAATCCTAAAGACAGGTTTGCTCTAGGAGTCGGAGAGGCGGATAGCAGGTAAAGCTCCCTTCGATCCGTTATCTCATGGTTTTTCCCTAGAAACTGTTCTCTTGATCCTAACTCTGGCATTTCCCAACTGTGAGCATTACACCATTCGATTCTCAGATAGTTCATTTAACATTTAGTGCAAAAATCATAGCGAGGACTCGTGAGCTAACTGTACATACCTTCTCAAATAGGACTAATAGGTGTCAAAAAGGGTTCGTTTTTAAAAATAAATACCTAGCTCTTATGAATGGATATTATAAATGTTAGGATCTCCCGGCTTTGTGTATTCCATGTACAATCAGTCAGACATAAATTAAAACTGATATATATTATCTGTCGTTTGATAGGGACGGACGTTGATTAAAATGGATCAAAAAGTGACCGGATGGAAATGTTGGAAACGTGCAACTTTGAACCAATGTAGCTTGTGATTCAACTATATTTCAAGATTCAGGATGTAGAAACAAGGAAAAAATAGTTGTTTTTTGGGATTTTTTACACCATGCTGGGGGAATCAATCGGGACCACTGTGTGACGTGAAAAAACAGTAACTTTTGAATTTTTGAAAATCCCCCTCTAAACCCCCGCTCCCACTGCTCCGATTTCAGGCATCAAGGAACTTTATCACTATTACGTTTAAATATGGAGTTTGGTAACGATCAAACAAAAAATGCGACCACTTGAGCGTTAACAGACGTGCGTGTGTGTGTGTGTGTGTGTGTGTGTGGTCATTACTTAGAGTATCGTATAAGTCGAAAAACATAACATCATTTATCATAATATGCCTATATTAAAAACACTTTAATGAGTACTAATAAAATAGTTGACATCCGCTATAGTTTTTAGCGTATATCGCGTTTATATTTCGTTATACGACTCTAAATAACAAAATAAACATCTTTTGATATGTGCATAATTGCCGAAAAACCAATAGGAAACGAAATACTGCGATTTTTCATATAATACTTCTCTTACATTCCCCACTCTTGGTCTTTCCTAGAAATTTGATTATTGTTTATAATCGTGGAAGAGTTAATTCCAATTCAAAAACCGATTTTGGTTTAGTTCGGTTCAGTCATTAGTGCCCAATAAAATTGTTGATTCCCGCTATAGTTATTAGCACATATCTCATTTATACTTCGGTATACGACGAAATTGTATAACACAAACGTTACTCTTAGTAACAAAATAAACACCTTCAGTAATGAGCATGCCTGCCGAAAAAAACAATATGAAACGAAATATCTCGATTTTAGCAGCTTTTCCTTAAGGCAAATCAGCTATTGAGGTCGTACTCATGACGCGATTTTCGAAAAAGTTCTTCAAATGTCCATCGATCCTACCCAGGAGATGACGAAAATAAGGTCCGTTCAAAATTATATATATATATATATATATATATATATAAATATATATGGATATATATATATATATATATATATTGTCTTTTAACGCTCTAGCGGCCGCAATTTTTGTTTGATCGTTACCAAACTCGATATTTAAACATTTATGTAAAAGAAAAGGTTAATGGCTAAAATCAAACCACTGAGAGGGAGATTTTCGAAAATTCGAAATATCTCTGTTACTGTACCTGGAATGGAAAACTTGTATAGAACCAATCTTATTGCAAATTAAATGTACTATAAATATTTGTATATACATTTATTTGCTATCTTGAACATTAACCGAGATATTTGCATTTTTCAGTTTTGAGCCTTCACCAAACCCCCACTTCTACTAATGTCATATTAGCAATAAGCTCCTGTATTATGAACCCCTTCATTACAAGGTTAAATACTCAGTATTGTTTTCATTGAACTTTTACTTTGTGAGATATATGCAAGTACGTTCTGTTGCGCCCAAATTGCAAATACGTGTGTTTGTGTGAGTAGACCTGAAGCTATGTGTAGGTCATCTTCTAGGTAGGATCGATGGACATTTATAGATATTTTTCAAAAAAGGAGATTTTTCTGCTATAATGCATTATCGGTCGATGCGACATTCTAAGTTGGTTAAGAATTAGACTCTTTAATTTTCTATTATCTTATTATATAGATAGGTCGCGTAATTCTTCTCTCTCCCTTATAAAATCTGGCCTTGACTTAGAAAATGTAAACTCTAATTTTCTAGAAGATTAAATCATTCTTGGCTCGAATCATTCTCTCATTTCACTTGAGTTGTATGTAGTTGAATTAATTGATTATTCATTTTATCGTTTTCCTCCCTCAATTTTATATGGATTAAATGTTTGATCTATTAAAATTAGAAGTGTGTTAAACATTAAATATTTGTTAACGCGTTTCTGACTGATAGTTAATAAGTATTTTTGAAGTACACAATTGTTATATCACTGTATTGAAATTTTATTATTATATTTTTTTTAGTTTCTAAGGGGTTTGGAATATATGAATTCGTATGTCTAATCGTTTTTACATTTAAAGATGACATTCTCTTGGCTTAAGAGAGTTGTTAAACATATGCAATTCATTGCTTAGCTATAATCCATGAAATATATGTCATTTGAAAGAATGTACTTATGGATTCGAGTGAAACATTATTTCAGTAATGATCCCAGAGATATAACCCAAAAGTAGCAAACATTACATGGAACGTCCAAGAGTCATGGGCTGCTTGCAACAAACAAAATAAGGAAAGTTCAAGGGTCAAGAGCTACTCTTTAAATGCCGTCATTTCAACACATATTTCTTGATTTTTATTAGCAGATTTCCCTTAAGGGAAATCAGCTATTGAGGTTGTACTTATGACGTGATTTTTGAAACATCTCTTCAAATGTCCATCGATCCTATCTACTAGTAGATGACGAAAATGAGGTCCGTTCAAAATTACTATATATATATATATAGATATATATATATATATATATATATATATATATATATATAGTCCATTATCGCTCTAGTGCTCGCAATTTTGTGTTTTATCGTTACCAAACTCGATGTATAAACGTTTCATGCAAAACTAAAGATCGGGGGTCAGGTTAGCCATGTGAGTTAAAGCGTTGACATTAACCTCACACAGTAAACCTAGAGTGGTGAGCTCGGTTCCCGCCTGGGCAAAGAAATTTATTTAGCGACGGATTTCAACAATGCAAAATATATCCGTTATTATGAGCCTGATCGAAATCTTATACAGGAACAATCTCATTGCAAAAGTTTACTAATAGTAGCGGCCTTTGGAAGAAACTCTCTAGGAAAGAGTAGAATTCGTTCTCTTTATTTGTACTGGTAACTCACACAGATCGTGTGAAATTTATTTACTCGAAGACAAGTTCAAGCTATCAACAAAAGTTAACGCAAAAAAGGAACGGGGAGGGACTGCTACCCTTAGCATATTTGTCTTGATCCACAAACATAAAACAATAGTCGGAAAAGATTTTCTTTAAAAAAAATAGAAGTCACTTTAAAAATTCACACAGCAGTGTAATTAAGCAGTTTTCCCCAATTGATTTCATCTCGCCATATGCTCTCTATTTCTACATTAAAATCCGATTGGTAGAGATGGGGGTTTACTGGAGGCCGAAAACAAGAAACTTGGAATAACTCAATGTATATGTGAGTTGAGAAATAAATGCATAGAATAACAATTGTAGATCATCAATGGTTTCACAAGATTGGTTCTATAACATTTTTCAATCCGACTCATAATAATATAATAATAAAATTTTTAGTTTTCCCCCTCTAACCCCCCCCCCCTCTCTCTTCCTTCACCTATTTCAGTTATTAACGAATACGAACGTTAGTGTTGAATGAAACGATTAAATATCGAGTAAGATATAGATCAAATGAACATTTTCGAGTCACGCTATAAAAACTTGACGTCCTCACGCAACATTTGCTATGGTATCTCACATAATAAAGATCCGTTGAAAATAATATTTGGTATTTAAATTTAAAGTCGTTTCATTAATTATTGTTAATATGTGATGACTAAAAGTGGAAGTTTATTGAGGACTAAAAATTAAAAATGCAGGATGCGGATGAAGACCTCCGGTCCTGTTTCAGCCCTTAACGAACTTGATCATTAGTTTTACATGAAAAGCTTATGTATTGAGTTTTGTAACGATCATAAAAAATTGCGGACTGAACGTTATGTATGTATATGTGTGTATATATATATATATATATATATATATATATATATATGGGTATGGGTATGGGTTGGGTGTGTATATGTATATATATCATTTTCGTCTTCTCTTAGATAGGAACGATGGCCATTTGAGAATATTTTTGAAAATCTCGTCATGAGTGCAACCTCAATAGCTGATTAAAAGGAATCTCAGCTAATGAATTTTATTTCAATTTTAATAAGAAACTTTCCTGTAATATTCATTAGGTACTTTTCCTTGTAATAGCGAATACATTTTTTTCTGTGGGGGAAAGTAAATCCGCTCATGTGTTTTATCTGAACATATTGTACTTAGCTTATCCACATTTAAAATAATGATAAAAATAAAATACCTTCACCATTAAATGCGTCTGAAAAGATATCGGGGTCGGTGAATGTATTATATATTAGTTTTTCTTACCGAGGAAGTCTCACATAACAAAAAATATGCAGCATAAAGAAAAAGTCTGTCACGTGGGGCTGCGTAAACTATCCAGATTTCCCATGTGTTGGTATCACACGCAAGTGATCTCTTCTCCATATATTTTCTATAAGAGTACAAGATAGAGGTTACTGAAGGGTGAAAACAAGAAATTACGAATAATTTGCTTAATATTTGAGATTAAAAAAAAATGCATAGAACAATAATTGGATCCGATATCAGCCAGTAACAAATATGATCTTTAGCGTTGACTGAAACGGTTAAATATCGAGTATGGTATAGACAAAATAAATATTTTCGAGCAATCGCCCAGCAACTTTGCCTCTGCCTGCCTCCTTCTCGTACCATCACCTTTGACGTTTTCTTGAGAAGCCTGCTGGAGAATGGTGATCCTCTCGATCTGCCCTAAACAAGCGCAATCTTCCTTTCTTTATAGCAATAACGATACCAGGCTCACCTTACAACTCCGTCATTATCGGCGGCGGTTCCTTCCCCCTTCTGAGTTGTTCTCCAGAAAGCGCTCTTCTCTTCTGGTTTCTTGGTTCTGGTGAGAGTCTCTACGTTTCACCGTCGTATAACTATACTGCTTGTCGTGTTGTATTTTTTGCACTTTCGCATTCCTGTAGCGAGAGGCTTTGCAGGGCTTAGAAGCATCTGTTTCCTGCAACCAATCTGGATTGTATATCAGCTTCCCCATTATTACTATTAACTATCCCGCACAGGTATTTAAACATGCCAGAATTAGGAAACGTATATTCCCACAATTTGGCAGGACCTCGAATCTGCCCGTCCAGAGTAGGTCCTCATATACTTCACACTTTTCTATACTATTTAATTCTTAAAAAATAGTTAAAACGCTAAGCGATATTTAAGTGTTTCATGTAAAACGTAAGATGAAGTTCTTTGTTGGTTGAAATCGGATCAAGAGGAAAAGGGTAGGTGAACAAGATCAAAAATTTGAAATGTCACTGTTATTCAGAGTTGGATCGAAAATGTTATATGACCAATCTTGTTAAAAATGTAACATTCTACAATTCGACGTTTTGCTTTTGTTTTTTCTGCAACTCGACATTAACCTAATTATTTGTATTGTCGAATCAAAAAATGTTATGTAATTAGTCTTTTTATTAGTCTTTTTAAAATATCAATTTTATCAACTTTTAACAATACATGTTTTCTCTAATTCTAAAATTAACCCTACTGGAGAAATAAAGAATAGATTTTGAGATGAGAACATCAGCCCGTCATATTCCAGCCTTCTCTGCTTAGCTTATGTACCTGAGTGAAATGTTTTTTTCTAAACATGAGCCTTTACTAAAAGTTATATGGAAGTGATTGTAGATTTGTTGCCTACCTGACACCTTTGTACAATGGCTCGTTCGAAATTTATTTAGTTCACCAGGAATCCGTGCAACTAAAAGAACAAAACGGAAAAATCAATATTGTCTACATTAACAAAGAATGCCTTGTTAAAATTCTTCAAATCATCGCAAAAAAAGGCAGATGAAGTGCCGTGGAGAGAGAGAATATGATTTGAGATCTGGAGGGGTCATCGAGAAGTTTATGAATGGAAACGTCAAGGACCTTTTCCGTTCGAATCAGTCTCTCCCTACTCTAGAACGACCCTTTAAAATAAAACCCTTCCTTCCAAGAGCTGTCTCTTCATATTCTCATTCTGCTTTACATTATAAAATCATGCTTATAATTTTTAAACGGTCTTCCAATACTATTAAACTCTTGTGAGTGTAAAACATGAGGATGGATCAAATTTAAACTTTATTATAAATTTTGTATAGTTAAATTTCGTATGTCCCATACATATAGCATGCCTCTGAACATAAAAGCATAGAGTCTTTTTTACTTTAGGCGCGCCAGGTACTTTTTCTAGTAATATGATCTATATATTACCTCCTAGGGGTTATTAAGTAATTAAGATTATTCGAAAATTCATTAAGGTTATTCGGAAGTCATACAATGGACTAAAGAAGCTTCCAGGTATGTGGTACAAGAACTACCCTGTTAATCATAGCGTAAACTTTGTAGACCCAATTAGAGGAGCCCAAGCCCAGAGAATAGAGTCGCTTTGGGCCAGCGTCAAGTGAAGGAATAAGATTGAATGGCTACGGAGGGATGGCTAACAACTCTGGCCTTAAGTGGAATTTTGATATAATTTCTATCACTCTTCTTCTTAGACGCGAAAAAGCAAAACATGAAAGCGGTTCTCGATCCAGACACCATACAACCTGTAGGATTCAGAACTGTTCATGTGACTCCACCCGAACACTAACAACATTTCCAAAAATTTCGATAATGGCCCATATTTTAGGGACCCCGCTCGTACATAGACTGAACACTTCCATCGTCTTCATTTACACATATGAAATGAGAATAGCGCTACATCTAGTAATTATGAAACTAAAAGGATCCCAGAGAGGTTTATGCATTTAATATTATATGTATTCCCCCCAATGAGCGTCTCCGAAAGCATTAAGTCGGGTGCCGTCGATTTATCAGAAAAATATTAATAATTATATAGGTCACTTAATGAACTTCTTCCCACCCCTCCGTACCCGTAGCCTGCAAAAGTTGACTAATGGTAGGCATTAGCTCATAAGAGTATGTAGACTACAACTTTAATCTGCCCTACAGCCTTGCCCCACTGTCATGTTGTAAGTGAGAATTTAGACAAGGAGGGGGTCATCACTGTTAGTGCTTCAAATTTTTAAAATGGCCTCTTTTGTAAGATGTATTTCACCTTCAATATGTATCAAGGTGTGTTTGATGTTTCTTTCTTTGAAGATAATTAAAATTTGGTTTCAAAAACCGTTGTATATTGTAGTTTTGGGCGATTTACGCCTTCAATACGCGTTAAATCGAAAAAAAAATCACCTATATAAAATCGTTTAAAATTTGATTTTTTATAAGAATTCATTATTATAAATATTTCTTTCTGTTACAAATTTCAGAGTTAAATGCGGTGGGAGAGGTGGAACACACCATCACTAAAAGAAACCCCATTCTTCATATCCAAGACCTACCAAGATTCATTTTGAAATTTTTTAAACTCTTGAAGAAAAAGTAGGAAGTTTGAAACCTGTATAACTTTGTTACCTCTGCATTTTATTCCTTTTAGCAGATTTCCCTTTCGGGAAATCAGATATTGAGGTTGTACTCATGACGCGATTTTCAAATTTTTCTTCAAATCTCCATCGATTCTACCTAGTAGATGACGAAAATGAGGTCCGTTCAAAATTATATATATATATATATATATATATATATATATATATATATATATATATATATATTTCTGTTACGTCTCTAGCGGTCGCAATTATTGTTTAATCGTTACCAAACTTGATATTTAGTCGTTTTATGTAAAAAGACAGATCAAGTTCGTTAATGGCAGAAATCGGACAAGTGGGAGGGGGGGTTTAGAGGGGAGGATTTTCGAAAATTCGAAATATCTCCGTTACTATACGTCGGATCGAAAAATTGTATAGATTCAATCTTATTGCAAATTATATTTACTATAAATATTTTCCGTATAATGAGTATTAACCGAGATATTTGTATTTTTTGTAATGAGTTCCGCTTTGAGTAAACCCCCACTCCTACTAGTAACATATTAATAATAAGCTGATATATCATGAACCACTTCATTACTAGGTTAAATACAAAATATTGTTTTCATCAAAGCTTTATTTTACGAGGTACAAACAAATACGTTCTGTTAACCCCCCCCCCTTTCTTTTTTTCTTGGGCTACAAAAATCTGAGTGATTTAAATAGAAATAATTTTGATTCATTTCAAATTACTCCACTAACTATAGTAAATAGTTTCTAATAAAATGAATATTTTATATTCACATATATTTCTTTAATTGTTTGTTTTTCCGGTCTATCTATCGATACTGCGCTACAAGGTTGACTAACCTGTTTGTTTACAATCTAGCCGTATTCCGTTGTCGGGATTATTAACTTATATTGTAAATTCACTGAAAGATTTCTCATTGCCTTTTGTATTTATTCACTAATATTCACGGAAGTGTTACCTGTATGTATATTTATCTATTGTAAACCTTCACTGGCTAACCTGCTTGTTCCTTAATCATGTGAACATCTCATAACGATAACCACTCATAACCGTCTGAATCGTATTTTGCCCCCCCCCCCTCTTTCTATTTGCTTCCCGGATTCCTAAATTTGGAATGGTTGTGATTAAAATTATTCTGGTTTATTATCAATTACAGTACTAGGTATAATAAATAGTTATGAATAAAATTTATAACTTATATTCAAATATATTTCCGTAATTGCTTTTATTTCCGGTAAAAGCTGCGTAACCTGATTGTTTACAATTCAGACTGTTTGCTATCAGGAAGGTTCTTACCATTTGACTTGCCCTTTATTTGTTTACTTAATATTCACAGCAGCATTGTTTTTAATTTAATCTCGGAGCCTAACGGACGAGAGTTACTTTCTCGCCAAAAGCTAGTTCGGCCGTTTCCTTGACTGGCTCGGCTCTCGTGAAATTTCTCTATTGTAAAATTTCACGTGGGAAATCTGCTTAGTTTACGCAGCCCCTGCGTGACGGACTTTTTTAATTTCTGGTGTGAAGTCAAGAATGTACTGTAATTGAGAAATATTTCGGTTTTCTCATTTTGACATCAATTCGTGCTTCTCCTCTTTTCGCCGAAATTATTTGATCTGAAGGGGTGAAAATATAAAATTGCAAATTTCTCCGTAAATATTGGAGATATAGATTATTCGTAAAGGACCTTTTTTGCTCATCATTAAAAGATTTGTTAATTATGTTCTATGGCAATCTTTGATCAGATGTATTAGAATAGAGATATGATTTGTCACTTTTTAATGAAATATATAATCTCCAATGAAATGCAGCAAAATATTTTGTGTATTTAATTTATTAGGAGTACAAGGAAGTCATGTGATGTCCTCATTGCATAATTAATAAATAATTTAATTCTTTGTTGTAAATGAGAAATTATTAGCACCTGCCGGGAGTAGAACATTGGTATTTTGGGTATCTAGTTTAGTACTCCGCCAACTTATTTACAAGCACGGCTACTGATCTGTACAAAAGACTATTCTCGAAGCTAAACTCCCCTAATACAACACCCCGTCACAATTGAATACAAATAAGTTTTAACTTTGTCATTAAAGACTGTGAATTTTTGGATAATTTCCTTGGCTTTTGAAAACACCACGATGCGATGGAGGATGAAAGTATTGTATTTTACAGTTCTCATCACTAACTGCCTACTCATTTTATAAATTACAATAGCTTTATCACCCGTCGTTGACGGGCTGAGATAAATATTGTTTCCCGTGGATATATAATGATTAGATTAACTTACTTATGCACAAAATCATCTCCTCATATTCATCACTACACAAATGTCCTGTAACATATTCAGTAAATCTGCAAGCATTCAATTGTAATATCCGTGATGTATTTCTGTATTTATGTTAGAATAGCTATTATCCATAAATTATTTGAAATAATAATTGTTTTCTTTCAAAATATAATGATTGGTTTACCGTGCCCACAGAGGAATCCCTTATCGCCATTAAACTAGTCATATTACAGTTTTAAACGTCAAGCCTGGAATGACTTTCGATAAATGTTGCGAATTCCTTTCGTTTATTGTTTTAAGTAAATATAAGAATTACATCATTTTAGCGTTCGGACAAAAAAAAATATGATAACATTGCGTAGTAACTGCATAGAGTGTTAGCCGAAGTTTTAAGTAAGTAATTAGCTAACCCGTCTTTGTAGGTTGAAAACTGGTTTCCCATGGAAATATAATTAGGGTTATTCCGAGTAAACCCTTACTCCTGCCAACGGCAGAAAAGCATAATATACCCGGTGTTGACAAAATTCATTTCCTAAATAAATATGAAATACATATTCATGTTT
>CM032233.1:86122500-86195000 GCA_019009955.1 Riptortus pedestris
ATTTTTTACCAACATTTAAATTTGCTAACATTTGAATTTGTTAGTGAAATGATAAATAACCAAAATTTAGACTTATACTAGTAGAAAACATTACATTAAATTTAGCTTAAAAATGAAAATCCTGTCTTGTCAGAGGCCTGTTTGGCAGATCTAAAGTTCATTTTTAGCAGATTTCCCTTAGGGGAAATCAGCTATTGAGGTTGATGATGAAAATGACGTCCGTTCAAAACTGTATATATATATATATATATATATATATATATATATTTGTCTGTTACCGCTCTAGTGGTCGCAATTATTGTTTAATCGTTACCAAACTCGATATTTAGTC
Organism: Riptortus pedestris; assembly: GCA_019009955.1. Lineage (NCBI taxonomy): Eukaryota > Metazoa > Arthropoda > Insecta > Hemiptera > Alydidae > Riptortus > Riptortus pedestris. The sequence continues at coordinate 86,122,832 of CM032233.1, forward strand.
GTTTTATGTAAAAAGAAAGATCAAGTTCGTTAATGGCTGAAATCGAGCCTGAGGGAGGGGGGGTTTAGAGGGGAGGATTTTTGAAAATTCGAAATATCTCCGTTACCATAGGTCGGATCGAAAAATTGTGTAGAACCAATCTTATTGCAAATTAAATTTACTATAAATATTGTTATATACATTTATTCACCATCTCGAATATTAACCGAGAAATTTGCATTTTCCTGTTTTCAGCCATCAGCAAACCGCCACTTCTACTCATGTTACACAAACAATACTCTGGTACATAATAGAACATATTATTCGAAGTCTAAATACCAAAAATTGTATTTAAAAGTCCTTTATTATACGAGATACATGCAAATATGTTCTGGTGACCCCCCCTTCTTAAGTTTTTGGGCTACTTAAATTTGATTGATTGAGATAAAAATTATTCTGATTCATTATAAATAACAGTACTAATTATAGTAAATAGTTTTCAATCAAATTAATAAGTTATATTCAGATATATTACAGTAATTGTTTTTCTTTCCTGTGTGAGGCGGCCACCGACCCATTTGTTGTTGTTGACCTAACGCTTCCTGACGGAAGGTATTGAAATTAGATGAAACATTTCTTATTTCCGTTTGTATTTATTCACGGTGATGTTGTGTTAGCAGTATGCAGATTTATCTATTACTAAGCTTCATGAGGGAAATCTGCTTAGTTTACGCAGCCCCTGCGTTACGGACTTTTTTAATATAAGGATTATGAGGGTGGTACAGCAAAATGTGATTATTCATGTGAATATTATGAGCATTGTTCTCAAACTTATTTTGTTTTTAATTTTGTATAACTAGGGCCCTGGAAAGTTTTTCCTTGTTGAATGATCAGAAAATTTTTTTGAAACTGATCTGCTCTAGTCACGTAGTTCATGAGTTTAAACATCATAATGCTATTTGACAATCTGTGACTGGAACATTCAAAGAAATGTAACTTAGCATATTAAATTGATGTAAAATAAAATATCTAGGTAGTCATTAAACCAAAATATGGGTAAACAAAGCTCTTAATAATATTTTATTTGACATTTTCATTATTTAAAGAATTAATTGCCATACTTAATAAAAATAATTATCAAACTTAAGTTTTGCCTAAGTCTCTTGGATAATAGAAAAGAAAGGGGGAAAAGGGAAAAAAGATCATTATTATTATACATTATAATTTCTGTGGCTTACTCCCAATGACTGTTTTAATATATTTAAATATTTAAAAGTTAATATGTATATATTACTTTACTTTATGTGAAAATTTGCTCTTTTCAGAATGGAAGATTACAAAGTGGAGATCACATTTTACAAATCGGGGATGTAAACTTACGTGGAATGGGTTCAGAACAAGTAGCTGCTGTGCTTCGCCAATCTGGAAGTCATGTACGTTTAGTAGTTGCTCGGCCTGTTGAACCTACTTCGCCTGATTACCAAGCTCTCGGATCCCATGCTCCTATAGTCCCCACTAAAATACTTGCAGACCCTGAAGAACTTGACAGGCATCTTGTTCAGAATGGCTATCCCCAAGTGACCTACAATACAACGACTCCTAATGTTGAACCATTTGACAATCCTTTTATGTTTCATCAAGATGGAGACCTCCAGATTAGAGTAAGATATTAAGTTAACTTAACATTTGTATCATAATTATTCTGTCAAAAGTCTGTATTGGATGTCATCAAACTTATTATAATAACTTCATTCAATATATAACAGAGGGGTTTATGAAACAGTTACATTTTTATTTAGAATTTGCTGACAGATACGGGGCCGGGTATTAAATTGTCTCTAAAAATTACTCTGAGTCCAAGATCATTTACTACTTATTTTAACAGTTTGGCCAATTTAAAAGAATTAAATAAGAAACTGAAATCCCTTTCTTCTTATTAAAGTGTGTTACTAAAGTGTTCCAATGAAAACTATATTACCATCATTCTATGGCTTTTTCTATAGTCAGTTATCATATGGAGTTATGCAGTGGGGTTCATATATTTTAATATTGAAATTGTGAAAGAGAGCTATAAGCTTTATACTGTATTTTATTGATTTATAGTACAGAACAATGGAGAGGCTTCATTACTTTATAAAAGTCAATAAAAAACAGTATTTACACTTTGTATTAGTATCCTACTTTAAATTAACTCGGCTTATGACATAATTACTTATTAAAAGCAATTTGGCAAAAATAAAGGAATTACTCAGAGCTTAGTTAATCAAATCTTTAAATTTTGATGGGAAACCATTATTATTATTTCAATTTGACGAATTGCCACTTTTTATTTCACAGGTACCACAACTGAATGAATGTAGATTTACTGTACATGTTACAGGTTATTTCTGTTATGTGATGAAAATAGCGGGATGATTTGTGTAATCCAATCCTTCTATTTACACGGGGAACCATTCTATATCTACCCGTCAATGACGGGTAACACGGCTTGTACAATAATAAGACCCAATTCAAGCTCTACCTTATCTATCTATTCATTATTAGAGCATAAAATTACATAACTAATTAGATTATATTTTTATTAATTATTCATTTTCTTTCTCTTTCTTTTTTTTATCTCAGGAACAGGATCCACGCCATCTTGTTGATGTAGTTCCTGGCATAGCAACACCAATTCTTCCCCTTCTTACAATGGATATGCTCCCTTTAGACACTCAGCTTCCAGAAATGGAAAGGTTTACTGTTGAATTAAAAAAGGACATTCAGGGTTTAGGAATTACTATAGCAGGTTATGTTTGTGAAAAAGGTAAAAAAAACATTATAATCACATTAATTTGTTTTCAAATATTTTAAATTCTTTGTTGTGTCATTATTTTTTGTTTTTTTAGAGGAACTATCAGGAATATTTGTTAAAAGCATTAGTGCTGGAAGTGCTGCAGACTTGTGTAAAAAGATTCAAGTTAATGACAGAATTGTTGAGGTGAGAATATTATTCTTGTTTTATCTTGAATATTTTATTTCTTTATCTGTCTTTCATTTCTTAATGATATTATGTTACATATGTTCTAGTTATTTTATCTAAATAATATTTTTTACAAAACAAGGAAATTATCTTTATCTTTATTATACAATGATAAAAGAAATATGTAGCGATCTGGCTGCAGCAATAGGCTAGTGGAAGCTGTAAAAAATAAAAATTCTCTTGCTGACAGCTGATGGCTGAGGGATTAACGAGGTGTCACTGACCAGGGTCTCTCCTCCGGAATGTCTGAGATCTGACTGTTTTAATCCCTTTGTGAGATCCCTTTTATAGCCTGAGCCAATAACGAACTTTGCCCCAGGTGATCAAATATGTTTAAAAACGCTACTAAACAATTTAATTATCGAAATTCATCTCGAATATTATTCAGTTTATGAACTTTAAAAGCAGTAAATGTTATAAAAATTTATTGACATTAACTACCAAAACTCCAAATTGGATAAAACTCTAAATTACAGGTACAAAACTCTACATTTAAGTACTCATAAATAATAATCTAACTGATTTTTGTGCTGGCATTACTCAAAATATAAAATATATGGTCATTTATGATTGGTACATGTAATACAATCTCTGATTCATTACAAAGATTAGGATTAAGATTTATCCCTTTTTTAAAAGGCATATAAAATTATAATTGTAGAATGCATATATTCTTATATGAATAAATTGATTAGACTAAATTTGTATCACTACAAGCATATTTATAAATAAATATGGCTCAAGAAAGAGGTTTAGTTAAACCCTTCAATGCTAACTTCAGCTTATATCATCCCAAATTGGTGTTTCTCCTTGCGAATGTCTACATGTGCCATCAGGAAAATTTTCTCTCTATTTGCTAATGTCATGCAAAACCATGGAACTGTACCTCATTCTGTTGATTTTCCTGTTAACTTAAGCTTCTTACTACAGGCATTAAATTGGGATGAAGATTTACTTTAGAGCCCTTGTTGTGGTGCCCTTGCTGCTCTCATCCCTCTTTTGTTATTTCAACCACTTCTATTCACTCTTGCCTTTTTGTTCAATGTGGAGCATTGATCATTTCAACTCCTCTTAGACTTTATTTTGTTTTGTAGTTATGTTGAATTATTTTAATTAATTATTAGTTCAGTTAGTATTATTTTAGTTAACATTTAGTAAGATATTTTTTTTAAGTTTTAGCAAAGGTAGACAGTGTTAAGCACTCTTACTTCAAGAAAAGTCCTTTGTTCCTATGTATCCTTCCTTTTGTTAGCTTCTATTGTCATTTATGTGTACTATTCCTCTTTCTCTATATATCTCTTTCTGAAATGTCATTAGAGTAAGCTTTACTATGCTTACCTTAGGTCTTCCTACTATTTTCTGACAATTGCTATTCTGTTTATTTTATTTATTTTTGGTTTTCTTTCTAATGTGATAACAAATTAAATTAAATTTATTACAATACAAGGTTCATTTCAATAGTTGAAGCAACATTGCCATTTTAAAAATATTATTAACCTCATCTTTACCTACTAATTTATAAATATGCACTTTTTTCTATTCCTTTTTAAGGCAAATGGGTTGAAAAAGTTATACAAATATAATTTTATAAATACACATTAAAGTTTTTTATTGCATATGTGGTGAAGCTTTAGTAAATACATGCGTAGTATATGTATAGTAAACGTATGCAAAGCTGGGAGAGTCAAAAGTGTCCAGGACGGTGTAGGAGTGGGTGACAGGCACTCGCACTGTGGGAGTACTGTTCTCAGCCTCAGCACTATCCAGCAGCATAAAAATTATTGTCAGCATGATTCCAGACTTTATCAATTCTTCCTATTAGAAATTCTCTGAGAAAAGCTTTACCGAATGGAACAGGCTTTTCTTACTCACTACAGATGTTTTCATTTGTGTCCAGATTTTCATTACTTGAGCTTACTGTTATAATCAAATTTCTCTGTTATCCCATAACTACCAGAGGATTTCTGCTTCTGGGACTAGTTAATAGTTCTTCCTCATGAACATCCCATGATATAGCATTCTTGTAAAGCATACTATAGGTGGAGGTAGTGAGATTTCTTACTTGCTTTGCAGGTTGTATTTATGTTTCCCTCCTCCGTCTATTTAATTGACTGTGTATTTCATCTAATGTTATTCTTGGGTGAATTTATATTTAACTTGTTTGAGTAATATTACTATACAAATACACCCCCTCACACACACACACACACACACACACACACATATATATATATATATATATATATATATATATATATATATATATATTGAAAATTTCACCAGACATGGAGGGGGGGGCACAATACCATTCTGACTTATTTTCCTCTAATGACTTCATAAATTCAGTTTAGCATTTTCATTATTAATTATTAGGTCATCATTGTAAAATATATTTAGGTATATTTCAATATAAGAGAAAAATTATTTGATTTGGACTGGACCCGAACCCATATATTTCTAATCTCTAGTTGGTTGGGCACTTTCTCATTAGAGCCATCAGGTTGGTTACAGACTGTCATATAACTTCTCTTGCAGTCACTAGGTTTAAAGTGAACAGCTAGTGTCAATATTTTAAGTTGTTTTTATTATTTTATTTGCAATATAATTGCTTTAAAATAATCAATTAAGGGAAAATGTTAGAGAAATAGGAATACCTGGGTGATTCAAAAGTCTGTGAGTATATTCATTGATTGATAATGAAGGTTTCCCAAACTAAGGCCTTTAGTATTTAACTTTGTTGTATTGAATGTGCTCACAGTTGAAGACAGTTACATGTTTACCTGTCCCTGTAATCATATTATGATTTCAACATTCTTATTTTAGGTTGATGGACAATCATTGCAAGGTTATACAAATCATGATGCTGTGGAAGTTTTAAGATCTACTGGTGGAACTGTACGTTTAAGTTTAGAGCGGTATTTAAGAGGTCCAAAGTTTGAACAACTGCAGCAAGCTATTGCAAATAGTGAGCTAAAACCACCAACACCTTCATCCCCTTCCGCTATATCTCTTCCACGCTTTCCTATTAGTACGGTTAGTATTACAAATTGTATTATAAATGTATTCATATAGTAAATATAATTTTAAATATCCTTTCATTGACCTTGGCAAGTAAAAATAAATAATGAATTGACATTTAAATTAGGAAGATTGCTACTACTTAGTATTTGAATATAACTTCAAAGAATTTACTATAGTTATGGCATATTATTCACAAATTTCCAAAAGGTCAAGAGCATAAAAAGCTTATTTTTATTGAAATTGAAATAATACTATTCAAGCAACATAACTATTAATAAGTATTCATGTTTACTAATGTTATAGGACGGCGAATCTACAGAAATTGAAGTCGAAGGTGAATCTATTACAACTGCCGACTCTGTTATTCTAAATGAAGCCAATAACCCAGATGCTGAAGTAGATGATGCTGAATTTTTAATTGATTCAGATTATGAAGGACCTCTTAAACCATCTGTTGAAGCTGCCATTAAAAAGAAGTGGTCAGAAATCATGGGACCAGATGTAGAAATTGTTGTACGTACTTTGTTTATACAAGAAAAAGTTAATTTATTTCTCTCTAATATTCCATTGTATTTTCTGTTCTCTGTCTTTATCTTCCATATTTTTGACCTTCCTATTACAAATTAAGATCCAAACATTGCTATAATCTATCTATGGGAAGGAAAGGAATATATTGTCTTATTTATAATATTTAATTCACTTCAGTAAATCTGGAAAACATTTATTGGAGTCTTTCTGATCTCATAATAGGATATAACTGATAACCAAATATAATGGAATAAGAAAACATTAATTTATTCACATTTGATAAACTTTTGCAAAAAATGACAATGGTCAATGATTTTTAGCAGATTTCCCTTAAAGTAAATCAGCTATTGAGGTACTCATGACATGATTTTCGATAAATTTCTTCAAATGTTCATCAATCGAAGTCATGACGAAAATGAAGTCCATTCAAAACTATATGTAAAAAGTTTTGAATGGACTTCATTTAGCTCCCTTTACGAAGAGCTACTATTATCAAGAAAAATCCAAATATGGTTAAGAAAACTTCTTGAATAAAAACAATGATTTTCTTCTCATAAAACTGTTTAAGGAAGCCTCTGGTCTGTTGTTCTGTAGCGCTACTGAGGATAGCTTAGGTAGTTACAAAAGAATTTATTATTTCAGGTTGGCCAGCTTAAAAAATTTGGAGAGAGTAAAGGACTAGGCATCAGTTTGGAAGGCACGGTTGATGTTGAAGATGGACAGGAAGTTAGGCCCCATCATTATATTAGATCAATTCTTCCTGAAGGACCAGTTGGGCAGAATGGCATACTTCGATCTGGTGATGAACTACTTGAGGTAAGCATGGTCATTTTTATTCTAGTCTTAAATTAATCTATCATTTACGTCTAATGTCTATAAAGTTCACATATGCTTGACACTATGGCTTGCATACATTTTTAAAGTAGATTTTTTATTTGTTATTGAATCTATTTGAATAGATGTACTTCATTTTTTTTTTTACACAATATTAGACTAGTCTCATCTTTGACTCTCATTTTACTGATTTTAGTTTGAAAAATATTTGAATGCAATTCCAGTCAAATTGTGATAGCTCTTAATTATTTTTAGTTCAATTTTCTTTTAGTGGTGCTTTAAAAATAAAAATATCTTGGTTAATTATTTTTGAACTATTATTTTTAGGTTAATGGACATAGGCTTCTTGGAATGAATCATATTGAAGTTGTTACTATCTTGAAAGAATTGCCTGTTGCTGTTCGAATGGTGTGTGCTCGTCGTATTGGAGAAGCATCGAGACTGATTGATACATCTCAAGATCGAGCTGCCTTTGCAGCAAGAGTATGTTCTTAAGTTATTTCATTTTAATTTTCAAATCATGAACTTATATTTTATACATTTCAGGAAAATATTACAAAATTATTTTTATTTTCTATCAGGTCATTAATAAAGTTCATTCTATTAGGCCAGTAATTAGGGTTTTTTTTTAACAGATTTCCCTTAAGGGAACTATTGAGTTTGTATTCATGACTCAGTTTTGGAAAAATTTCTTCATACATAAAGTTGAGTGATCGATGCTGCAGGATCTACCAATTTGGGAAAAGAAAAAAATAGTCTTCCTGCAATACATTTTTATTTTTGACACCCGATTTTACCATATCTACTAATAAAGATTGACAGGGGTTTGCTAGCTACCTTATCACCTATTCTCTAGTGATATTCTTTTAATATAATCCACATTTAATAGATTTATGAAAACTGAACACGCTTTCTGCAACCCCCAAGCTACAATCTTCCGAGCTGTGACCAATCACAGGAGTACATCTTTGACATTATATCTTATAGGTATGACATATAGGAAGTGTAACCCAGCTGTGGTTGGTGAAATATTTACCATAATGAAGGCATTGTTAAATCCTATTTCATATTTGATGGTAGTATATTACAAATCCACTCATGGGTTTATCAATTAGTCCTCTTGCAGCGGATATATTCATGGAATTACTAGAAAGTAAATTTATTAAATTGTGTGCATATGAATATATTCTGTACAATGAGAATAGATGGAAATAGGGCGGGGAACTATTTGCATATAGAAAAACAGGAAAACTGTTTAGGATTATAAACTTGCTGGAAACCGTCTGCAACGGTCATTGCCATTGAAGCTAAATCCTTTGAATATACCTGAATTAAAGTCACAGTATTACTACTTAACCAACTTAGACTATAGGCTATACTAATATTCTCAGAGACAAATAGGAGTGGGGTTATAAGGGAGGCCTGAAATGAAAAATCCCTGAAAAACCTGAAAATGAAAACGCTATTTCGTTTTCTATTGGTTTGGTGCAAACATGCACATAACACACGTTGTTTATTTTGTTATTTAGAGTAACTTTTGTTATATACACTTTTGATGTATGACTAAGTATAAACTTTATATACTCGTACACTAAAGTCCGTCAAGCAGGGGCTGCGTAAACTAAGCAGATTTCCCATGTGAAGTTTTACAATAGAGAAATCTGCATACTGGTAATACAAGCCCACCATGAATAAATACAAACGGTAATAAGAAAACTTTCAGTTAATTTTAATAAATTCCCAACTGAAATGGCTTCTGAATTGTAAGAATAATTTATATTTTAATTACTCAAATTTTAGTAGTACAAGAACTAAAGAAGGGGGGGGGCGGATGAACTGACCGTATTGGCTTAAATCACACAAAGTAATGAAAGTAAGGTAAGGTTATAAACGACCGGTAAGGTTAGAAGAAGCTTCCACCTGAGCCGAGTACTGACGAAAATGGCCGATCTAATCCGAACTATACCCGACCACAGACTTCATAAAAATGCAAATATCTCGGTTAATATTCAAGATAGAGAATAAATGTATATAACAATATTTATAGTAAATTTAATTTGCAATAAGATTGGTCCTATACAATTTTTCGATCCGATGCATAATAACGGAGATATTTCGAATTTTTGAAAATCCCCCTCTAAACCCCCCCTCCCACTGGTCCGATTTCAGCCGTTAACGAACTTGATCTTCCGTTTTACATGAAACGATTAAATACCGAGTTTGGTGACGATTAAACAAAAATTGCGACCGCTACAGTGTTAACAGACAAATATATATATATATATATATATATATATATATAGTTTTGAACGGACCTCATTTTTGTCATCTCCTGGGTAGGATCGATGGACATTTGAAGAAATTTTTCGAAAATCGCGTCATGAGTACGACCTCAATAGCTGATTTCCCTTAAGGGAAAAGCTAAAAAACTAAAGTGGGAGTCAACAGTTTTATTGGGCTCTTGCAATTGAACTGAACTTAACGAAACTGAGTATATGAAATAGCATTAACTCTTCCATGATTATAAGCTATATTAAAATTTCTAGAGACGAGGAAGAGTGGGAGTTATAAGGGAGGCCTGAAATGAAAAATCGTTCTATTTGGTTTTTATTGGTTTTCATAACATTTGTTTTTTATATGTTTTCATATAACAATTTATAAAGCAAGTAATTTGTTACTAACTTCAACTAGTCACCTACATAGTTGTGCTTTGGACCAGTTTCGGAATACTGAATACAATCCCGATGTTTATGAATTATATAGTATATGATGTTTTGAAAACAGATATATACACAGGAGATAATATAAAAATATTGTGGATAGTGAATCCTTATATAACAAATACTTTTACTATTAAGATATCCTGAGCAATGCCAGGTACCTTAGCTTGTTTATCAATAAATTGTTTGGCTAAAGTGTATTTTAGTCCCCCTCCCTACGCCGCCATCTTGTTATGTCACTGTCCGACATCTTGTTTTTTGCTTGTTTCGTCTAAGGATGCAACAAATTAAGTGAGTTAAAAAAATTTAATTTAAAATTAAAATCCCCTCCCTCAGTTTAAACCACCGATGGCGTATTTTGGAAATTTTAAAGTGTTAAAAAAGATAAAGTTAGAAAATCAAAATGGATGTCGTCATCGTGTGCCACCAAGGGGGGGACTAAAATACACTTTCACCAATTGTTCTTCTTTTCCTATTCCATCCATGAATTACTACATTATTCTGTCTTAACTTCATTTTGAGGAAAGTTATAGTATGTTCTTGTTTCTGTATAATCTCCTGGGTGTCATTATGTTCCTTCTTTTGTTCCTCTTCAATTGCAGTCAATCCTTCTTCTTTTTCTTCCAGTATGCTTAGTTTCTCTTCTACTGTCCCTAAATTTCCCTCCATGTTAGATATTTTATTGTACATCTTATCTAGTTTTTCATGTTTACATGAACTTGGTATAGTTTCTTGTCAATTATGTTTTATGCAAGGTTTAATTGTGAGAAGGTTATAAATATTGTAGCTGTTTATTATCATCAGCTGTCCACCATTTTGCTTTGGTGATAACTAGGCTAACCTTCTGTTATCTATGAATGTTATCCCCGATTTTTGATTTATTTCTTCAAGTAAGCTATGAGTGATATTGGCTACAGTTTTTAAATTTCATTGAGTCTGTTACTATTGGTGCTTGATCTTGCTATTTTATATGTGTATTCCAAAGAAAAAGTCCTTTGTCCTTCTTCTTAAACACATCACTGCAGCTAGTTATTTCACATTCACTTACAATAGCTATCACAAAAGAATCTGTATTATGAATTTATGGTATAAATTTTAAACTTTTTTTAATGTTTTTTTGAAATTTTATGAGGAGCCACCAACTTAACAGAATGAAAAACTCATCATTCTGCTTATTGAAAAAATCATATAAAACTATTAACAAAATCTTTTCTTTTTTGTTTTGGAAAACATAATTTGATCATGCTTAAATTAATAATTCTACTTTTTATGGCTGAAGTAAATAAAAACACTACTTCCTCTGTTTACTTCTTATATCATTTATTTTTTTAAGTAATGTTAATGAAATGTACTCCAATTGAAATGAAGAGCAGTGTTACGTAAATGATATTATCCTTTACATTTCTTTCCAAGGGTCAGACCTAGAATTAAGCAAATAATGTCCCTATAATGGTAAAAATTTCATCCAAGCCATATTTCTACAGGACATCCATGATCTTGTGAGGTTGATTCACCCTTAAAAAAATATATTTCTTTACTCCATGTTTCATGCCTTGTAGATGCCTTTTTAAGAGCATAATTTGGACATTCTAAACATCTTTCTAAATGTTTGCTATTGGACCTTGTGGCTAAAGTGTTTTTATTCGTCGGTCACAAGTGCAATCATATATATGTATACGTATGTGTGTCTGTTATCTGATCAAAATGTTCTTTGTCTCTAAAAGGGATTTGATATACCCTTAAAACATAAATACTACAATCCTATACATGAATTGGCTCCCTCCATATATCTTATCATTACATTCTCTTAAGAGACTACAAGATTAATCTTTTAAAACTTTTAATAAACTTATTTTTAGAATTGATAAAATTATTGACTGGATATAGTAAATGCACTGTGGGTCATAAATATCTAGTAGAATGTTTTTCTCTCAAAATAATTGCTCCAAGTTGAGGAGGGGTGGAATTTCATGTTTATAAAAATTAATAAAAGATACCGTAAACATTTAAATAACAAATTACCCCTATTTTTTAAACTTCACATAATAATTCTGTTACTGAAAATAATACTATTTTAAATATTAGTACTATCCTTAATATTTGTTCTTTTTCAGGACTATTATTTTTCTTATATTTTTTAAACCTTTAAAGAGGTATAAATTCTGGTTTTTGTTTTTTTTTAAAAAAAACAAAGTTTATGATAAAAATGTTTGGAAAGTCAATGTTTATGATATTGATACCTTGCTGTAAATCTATAATGCAATTGGGTAATTCTTAATTTAAATATATAATTAAAACTTTCAGAGTATTCTTGGAGGAAGCCTTCAAAATCTACTTCCTGCAATGGAACGTTTAGTTAAAGCCAAGTCTGATGGTTCACTTGCATCTACTGCCACTGCCGCTACTGAACCCAATCTAAGCAAACTTCGTTCTCGGTCGCTTGAGCCTATTACGGGTTTGGCTATGTGGAGCTCAGAACCGCACATCATTGAGCTTGTCAAAGGAGAGCGAGGCCTTGGTTTTTCAATTCTAGATTATCAGGTAAGAAATAGGATTACATATCACTTTTATTTGTAAACACCAATTGTCTCATTAATTAATCTAGTCAATTAAATTATATAAGAAGGTTTCTAGTCGTAATTTTGCACTTTTTGGGCTTTACTGATCATTCATATTCTCATAAAATTTATATCCCCTTAATTGTTGAAAATGAAAAACTCACATTGAAAAGTTGCTATTATATATTCAATGAATATATATGTATATATATATATATATATATACATACATACTTTTTAATTTACAGATGACTTCATTATGTTTTGTTTTTTTCCACAAACTAGTTGAAGTTAAATATATATTTTTTTTATTATATTATATTTTCTAAATTATTATAGTAATGATACCAATTTCTTATTATTAATTTCTGTAAATATTACTATCTATAACATAATAATTTAATTCCTCGAGCTAATGTTCAATAACATAGGTCATTGCTATTTTTGACTATTGTTTTTAAGTGGATTTCCTTTAAATTTTCATCTATAAGGACCTTTTTGATTTGAAATTTCCCTATGAAGGAATAAGTTTATCCTATGGTACTATTATTTTGATTGAAATGTTATATTTGATATGAATCGCAGTTATAAAATAACTTTGCGCTTATAAACTTTTTCTTATGAATTATTTTGAGTTGGTGTTTAAAGTATCAATTTAAATATACCAGTCAAGTAAATTTCTTACCTCCCCTTGACAGTTGTTTTTCAATTTATTTAGCTGAATACCATTTCGTTCCATTAATAATTTAAACAATGGCTAATAAAGTAGTCTAAATAGGGTTTTATCTTTCTTATGTTGGTTGAGCCAGAATTAAGGCTTTTTTTTTGACCTTTTGTTAGTGATTGGGTGACATCTATTGGGGTATTTTATCCAAAGAATATTATATCAATTTTTCTAAGACCTGTTTCATTAATCAGAGATATGCTTTCTATAATAATTGAAATGTTTTTAATTTCCCTATTGGAATAAATTTTATTTTTCAATGTATTATCATAATTCTATTCATTTAAAGTGCTTTAGCATTAATAAGTATTTCTATTTATTCCTGTTAAAAGGGTTTTTAAATTTAGAAAAATAAAGCATTATATTGGGTAACATTTATTCATTCCTTGGCAATATCAATTGGTAGGCTTTATTATTAATTTATTTTATTTATTTTTTCATTTAGAATCATCATTTTCATAGGCAATAGTGTATTCAATCAGTAAATGCAGGTCATTTATTTTCAAGTGTCTCAAGTCTGAGTTATTGGTTCTGCTGATTTTCCCATAACACTCTTGTTTGTAGCCTTATCAGTACTTCTGTGCCTGTATTTGTATTATAATATCAGTAACAAAATTATTTATATAGCATGGTTGAAAGAATCATATAAATCATGAGATCTGAGGAAGCTACTATTCAAGAAATGATTCTAGAGAATACCAATTAACTTTTGAAATTTAATCAAAATAATAATTTAACCCATCTCTGATTTGTTTTACTAATAAGATAAAAATATAAAGGGGCAACAATATTAAACTTTTGTGCATACAGCTCTATTTTTTTCATTTTCAAAATTCTTAGTTATTTCTCCTTCCTTTACTATATTCCTACATTTTTAGCCAAAAATAAAAAAATGTGAGCCAAAGATAGTCATCTCTATCAAGAATTAATATTATGCTTCTTTTTCAAAACCAAAAGCATGCTAATGATTATTATAAATAGGAATTTCAACTTCTTATAATTTTTTAACCTTAAGTCTGTTATGTATGGTACTTTAATAACATATTTAACATTCCTAAAAAGTGGTCTTTTGTCTCCTAATAATGGAACAATAGGGACCATTACATTTGCATGTGAGGAGGAGAGAATGAACAGATATATAATGTGTGAGAAACTATGATTATACATGTGATCATAAAAAAAAGAAAATAATTTATAGGTATGTCAAATGGGTGGAAGAAGGAGGCCATATTTGGTGACGTAGAATTGGTCTGAAAAAGATTCAAGCAGGTTGTTTATAGTACATTCTTACTGACCACCTTCCTTACCAAGTTGGTCAATGACCCATGTTAGTCAGGAAACACTGAAGGTACATTGACATGTAGTTTGCATACTCATACTGGCTAACACTTATTACTAACTTATGCAGAATACTAAGAGATAGCTTTCTAACAATTTTGGCTTAAAGTGTACGTCTTTCTTAACTATTCCTAATGCCTTTATTGCTGGTTAATATAGTGCGGAAGGTAACCAGATACAACTAGATACCCTTGTGACAATCTTTCCTTCTATTTATTCTATGAAAACTCAGAGATCCATTTGTTCATCTACGAGGCTTAGTGTCTAGACATATACGGACATTCTGATTCTTTCTTGTTATAATGACAACTTTGTTCAAGGTAGATGAAAATACCTACCAAAATTAAGAATTGTCTTTGTATGGGTTTTCTCTTTTAATCTAATGAAGATATTTGTTAAACTTATTAATAATATTTTTACATTAACAATCCAAATAATAAAATTTCTCATTACAAAGACCTTTAAAGAATTATTTAATTTTGGAATGTTAATTTTATTTATTGAAATTCCATCAATGCAAATAATATGGACAGCATATTATTTTTTTAAATTTAAAATTAACTATATTCATGTATATATAATTATGGGGCATTATAGTAAAATATCTTAGTTAATATTTGAAAATAAATGTATGTTTTAAGAGTGAACGATATGCACGATTAATTTAGAAAATGTATATACAATAGGTGACCGGTTTTTTTCAACTCTGTTAAGGGATTAAATACTTGTAGTAAAACTTTTCATCAGGAAATACTGAATCAGGCAGTGGTTGTTAAATAAATGTAGCTCATTCTTTTCTGACATTATCAATTACCCATTTGCCCATTTTGATTTTGATTAGACTGCAATACCAGCCATGAATATTTCCAAAATGATACTTTCCTTCTTTTAAAGAAAATGTTAATAATCTCTATAGCAGGCAGTTTCTCATTTCATCTCAGATTCAATTATGAGGCTTTGGCATCATGACTACAATTTGTTAATTATAATTGCTATTCAGTTCTATCAGAGCATGGAAAATATTTATTCTTGAAGGATGATATCAGTGATCTATTGATATAATACACTATCTTCATTATATATATATATATAGATTCACCCTGAAGGCTTCATTGATTTATTACTACCTCTTCAAGAGCTAATCCCTTTTACACTTCTATAATGCTTATTGTCATTGCTATAGTGGCGATGAAACCTCAGCTTGCAATTTTTTTGATAATTGTACTGGTAATGACAAATTATTGTTTAGAGGAAGAGGTACTAATGGAACTGCAACTGACAAATCAAAAACCTTAACCCCTTGCACTCGAAGAAGAAAGACATTATTTGTACTGTAAAACTGACTTCTATCTCTTCTTTTCGTGTATATTTAATTCCATGTTATGCATTTTGTTTTTACCCTCCACTAACCACAATACCACAGATCTGATATCTAGCAAACCTAAAGCATGGCTGCCTGAACAAGGATTTGCTCCAATGATGGACTTTTGGAAGTATGTAGTGTAATGCTTTAGTTCCCTGGCTCTCAAAAACTCTATAGAGGAAAAGCGACATGGAAAGGGTTAAATAAAGATTATGATTTTTATTGCCGCTTTTTTTTTTTTAATTTTTAAGAAGAGTCACCTTTAAAAATACCTATGGAACAATATATTTATTAAACCAGGAGAAATATTTAAATTGTACACAATTTTAATCATTTAAATCTCCAAAAAAATGAGGAAATATTTACTTTTTAAACTAAGGAAATGTTTTTATTTGTTTAGTCACTTTCTGCCTTCTCACATGGCAATCTGATTAATTTTTTGTTGTTGTTACTTTGCCCCCTTGCATTGCTTTCTATTTCACTCTTTATGGAATCATTACTAAGACTTAATGAGGCTTGACAATTCTTCCCATCTTAATTTTGAAGCAATGGGTTGGCTCTGCCAGTATATACAATGTTGTTGTTAAATCTGTCTGTGGAGTCTGTTGTTACTGGCTGATAATTGAGTACATCTAGCAAGCGCTTTCGATTCAAGAGCAACATCTTCAAACTTGGTATATGCTGAACTACAAGATTTTTACACACACTTTCTAAGTAATATCTTCTTGTGAGGAAGCCAACTTAATCATCTAGAATATAGAAATATTTCTTCAGTGGTGTTGTGATAGGGTTCACAAATAAAATAACGTTTTTAATTGTCTTCATTCATTTTAGCCCTACATGTTTCATGTTGCAATAGCATCTCCTCAGGGGCCAATTTCTTCAACAAATTAATCATTGCATGCAATTGTAGTATGTGCGGACGTTAGTTTGGGAAAGATGAGCTTTGAACAGTGTGAAGATATTGGATCTGAATTGATAATATTATGTACTAAAACATATAGGCTGACATCAATGAAATTATTCACATGAAAATTATCATACCCACATGGAAATATGCATACCCCCCCTCCCTTCTCTCTCTCTCTCTCTCTCTCTCTCTCTCTCTCTCTCTCTCTCTCTCTCTCTCTCTCTCTCTCTCTCTCTCTCTCTCTCTCTCCTCTCTCTCTCTCTCTCTCCTCTCTCTCTCTCTCTCTCTCTCTCTCTCTCTCTCTCTCTCTCTCTCTCTCTCTCTCTCTCTCTCTCTCTCTCTCTCTCTCTCTCTCTCTCTCTCTCTCTCTCTCTCTCTCTCTCTCTCTCTCTCTCTCTCTCTCTCTCTCTCTCTCTCTCTCTCTCTCTCTCTCTCTTCTCTCTCTCTCTCTCTCTCTCTCTCTCTCTCTCTCTCTCTCTCTCTCTCTCTCTCTCTCTCTCTCTCTCTCTCTCTCTCTCTCTCTCTCTCTCTCTCTCTCTCTCTCTCTCTCTCTCTCTCTCTCTCTCTCTCACCCCCCCCCCCCTAATCTCTCTCTCTTCTCATACAAACACACACTTCGATTTTTAAACATTCCATTATTCTTTCATTTTCCTTTGAGTATGTATTTCTATCATGAACTTTAAATTAACAATCACTTATCTAAATACCCTTTTACTTCACTTTGCAACTTACCTAGTAAGTTTTTCATTTTCTCAATTCTTTTTTCATAATTATTAATTTGTAATTAAGTGTACCTCCACCTATTTATTTCTTCAAATTGTCAATATTTTGATGATTTTTTATGTTTTGAATTGTTTTCTATTAGAAATATATTTATATACACTTTTACTAATCCTTTTCAAGTTTTTGACTAATTATTATACCCCAAAATTTATTATTTCATTGTTTTGATTTAAAATTAACCATAAAATGTGGAGGATGTTTCTTGATTGTAAAATTCAATTGTTAAGAGTTTTCATCCCATTCGTTGTATTACTGAAGAATATTTTGATATTGTCATGTCTTATTCAATTGCTTCAATTATATAATTATACTCAAATTTTTGACTTCTTGGAGCCTTTACATTACTTATAATGTTAAGTTGGATAAAAGTTTCTGCTATAGTTTTTAAAAAGTATGTCACACTTCTGTTTTTAAATTTGTAGCAATGCTAGGCTGATATCTTGGTAACATAAATTGACTGATAGTTGTTGAATAATGATTTGTTCCTGGATCTTTTAATTTTATGAATTATGAACTAGTACTACTTTAATTATTATGTTTCGTCCGACCTTTCCCCTTCATTGTGTATATACTTAGTTGTCTGGTAATTATTCTCTTTAGGCTAAAGAATATAGTTAATTAAAATTCTTAAAACTGATCAGCATGAATTCAGAAGACCATTCTACTTTGATAAGAAAACAAATTGTGGTGGTTAGTACAATGTACATTAAATTCTATTAATTAACATTTTAATTTTAAAATTTAGTTTTAAAGGTAAATTTGGAAGAAGACCAAAATAAGATTTGATTATGGTCTCTTAATTAAATCTAAAAACCTTTGAACTATTAATTAAAACTAATAACCTTTAAGTTATTTGCAAGATTGGTGGGCATTTTTGAATTCAGTATTCGTGGAAGCTCAAAAATTAGAAGGTACTTTCACTCCTGTTGAAAGCTGAATATAATTCCTAATTATTTATTGTGAAAGATTCAATGCTATTAATGCTGCACTTATGTGAAAAAATTAGTAAAGTGGAAAAACAAAATAATGCTCCTTTATGATATATATATATATATATATATATATATATATATATATATATATATATAAAGAGAACTGTCTTGAAATAGGTAGCAATTTATTCTATCTTGAATGATAAATCCCATAACCACAGCCTCATCTTAGTATTTTGGAAATAGATATAATGTGCAATTACTCCAAAGTCTATTGTTTTCCTGGGAGAGAATCAATTACCCAAGGAAGGGCAGATTCTTTCAAATCGGTGTAAGGAAAGTTATCACACATTGGGGTTCTGGCTGACTGTGAATTAAATTAAATGACTTAAGACTGGCTTTGATAGCTTGCTTTGATTAGTGGCAGGATCAACTTAAGAAAGATTTATGTGCCTATTGGTTTAGCTGTTAATAAAAATTTCTGTTACTACACTAGGCTATATAACAAATAAAGCATCTAATTTACTTCACAAAACTCAACATAATACCAAATGTCTTTCAAGGTGTGGATTGTTGGGATTAACATGTTTGTTGTGTTATTTATGTCATTATTCTTTGCAAATACAAGTACAATATAATAGAGAAATTTAGTCAATACACGTGAGCCTAAGACTCATATTATTACAGAATATACATTATATTCCTAAATTCCTAGTTAGATTTCTATCACAATTCTTGACCATAAAAAATCATTTTTCAAATATCTCATTATTATAACATTATATATACATGACATCAAATAAATTATTCTATGAAACAATAATCTTCATTTATTAGATTAAGTTAAAGTACTGTAAAAAACCGTTGCCATATTTCCTGCTGACCCTTTGAAAAAAATAACTTTATATTTTTTTACTATAAATTAGATTTCTTTTCATTTGTTGTAAAATTATTTTAATTTTTTGTGGTATCTAAAGACTCTCATCGTCTACTTGATATGGGTTCAGTGAGTTTTGGAAAAAGAAAAAACTTGAAAAGACTAAATCTAGCCTACGTGCTAAGAAGTAATAATCCCCAAAAGAATCAATCTTAAAACATAAAAGGAATATGTAGATGATTAAATGATTCATCAATTAATTTTGTTTTCCTGGTCCCTTTTTTATACAAATAAAACTTCCTGAAAACTCTCTCTGTTTCTAGAGAATGTTAGCAATTTATTGAAGTCTTGTGAGTTTGATAATTAGTAAAGGATTAAGAGTACCTTTCCAACTGGCTTAGTCAGTTCAGTGTTCTATTTTTAGGGCCTACGAGTATCTATGGGGCTGCATTCTTGTTCCATACATTTGTGAGAAGAGTGAGTGTATAGTCCCTTCTCCAGGATATATGATTTCCTCATATGTTCTCGAGAAGATGTTTTCCGTATTAATTATTCCCTCAAATATTTCATTTTACTATTATATTTCTTATTCTCAAAAGGAAGTGGCTATATATATATATATATATATATATATATATATATATATATATATCATTTTTAAACATCTTATTTTTTGTTACGTTATTTATTTTTGTGTTTTTTATATTAACTATTATTATTTTTGAATTTTATCATTATTGTTAAAGCTTTTGGACCCATCCTTGCATTACAGCCCACTCCAAATCAAGCATATGGTTTTTTTTCTTTTTTTGTTACCACTATGTTCCATAAGAACTATGATCCATCATCCCGAAAACTATTATTTTTAACTAAAATTCCCAAGAATAGAGTCCCTAGAAATGTGTATGATTATATCTTAGACTGATCTTTTAATCTTACTGGAAGATTAAAGCCCCATTCCGTTTATGGTTCTTTCCATAAATGTATTCACATCTGTCTGTTCCAATGTTTTTAAGAATTTCATCTCTAGATCAATTATCTTCACTCTTTTCTTTATGAATCCATCAAGCAGAAAACTTACTTAGTCCAAGCAGTCTACTTCAATCTCAGAATGGAGAGTCATATGAAATACTCACTTCAGTTTCAAAAGAGTCGAAAAAATATTCAGTGATCTCCCTCATTTCTGAGGGAAAGGAAAAATTTGTATTTAAAGAATTTTATATTTTTAATGCCCTATCTTAATGGTTACTTGGAAATATAAAAGCATCAAACAATATGAAGATATTTTGTATAGAATATGGATTGTTATACATATTTTATTCTTTATTATCGTAATATTCTGTAGATGAAATAAATTAGATTACATTAGGAACAGTTAAATTTTCTTTCTTTTTTTTTCTGTCTTTTTTTTTTTGTATTTTTGAAAGTTCTGATGCAATAGAAAAAGTTGTTTATATTTATCAATTTGATCTTATAATTACTTATTCAGTTATGATTGCTCAAAATTTCCTTACATAAATAGGAATAAAACAAAAAAACATTAATGAATTATTTATTATTTTCATTAAATAGAGCATAGTAATAACAGTTCTTTAGACAAAGAATTTTAATTATTAAAGAATTAATTGTTTCATCTATGAATAAATGAATATATTGAGATATTTTGACTATTACAGCCTTTAACCTGCTTCATATACTGCAAGGTGGTTAAATGATGGTAGATTTTATATATCTTGATTCACTGTAATTGGAGACAATAGATTTTATACATCTTGAATCATACAATTGGAGCCATTTTCATCAAGACGATTGGTTCATCCTTTTTTCCCTTAAATTGGTCATTTTTGATTTGCCCTTTTTGTTTTCAAACAAAAAAAAATAATCATCTGGGCTTTGAGGTTGGACTTGTGACTATTCCCTGGGGCTCACTTACCATCCTGAGCCATTGATTAGTTACTTTAATAAAGAAGTAGGGATCTTTGGCCAGCAATGCCACCACATCAAGCCAACTACTTGACATCATTCCATCAAAGCTGTATGGCAGGCCCTGGCCATCCATTGACTTTTGAGCCAAAGGTTTTCAATTTTTTCTTTTATGATTTCAAGAAAAAGGCTTGGTAGAGTAGTTGAGTGTTTTTGAAATACCTTTAGTCTGCTTTAGAAAATGTTATTCCTACAATTACACTTCTTAAAACAGCATTTTAAGGGTACATGAATTGTTAGGTTTTGTCTAAGATGGTTAAATACTGATAGTTGTGTAGGAAGATGTATGTTTATTACAGTAATGATCACAGAAAATGTAATAAACACCATTCTTTCTAAGAATGTCTGTGTTTAGTCATCCTAGGTTATTCCCAACAATCCAAACACCATGTATACTACTCAAGGCTAACTATCTTCATTTCAGTTGTAGCATTTAAGATATAGTATATGTGAAAAATTAAATTAGGCATATGTTGTCCATTATTATTCACATTTTATCAAAGTTATTTCCACCCTCTTTAGTAAGATTCCTTTGATTTCTTAGAAGATCGCCTCTTTTAATCCATCTAATTAACAAGCCTTTGTCTTGAACATAGGTTCATCAAGTATCCTAATATAAAAATATCACATGAAATCAAATTAGGGAGATTAGGCAGAGGGATCCATAAAATTTCCCCAAATCGAGAAATAAGGTGTGTTGGAAATACACTTCAGAGAAGAGCCATTGGCTCTCTGGCTGTGTTTACTGAGGCCACTACTTGCTGGAGCCACAAATGACATCTTATTTACTTATCTTCTTTGACACAAAATATGTATGCCATCTCAACATTATAATCAGGTGTCATGTCATGGTTGCAATAACCCAATTTTCTTCAAGGAAGTTAGGTCCAACCAACACTACTACCAGAACATACACCACTCAGTAACCTTAGGGTATACGGTGTTTTTTTTGTTTTTTTATGTTCAAGTGGATTTTGTGAAGCTCAATAATGGCAATTCTGTTTATTTATTGAACTGTATAGGTACAAAATGGGGCTGCCATTCATTGGCACCATCATGTTGCGGAAGGGATTTGAGAATGCGTAAACGATAGTGTACATCACGTATTAGATTTGATTTTAAGGACATATTGTGTCTTAAATTCAATGTTTCAACAAATGCAATTCAATCAATAACACTTTTTTTTTTTTTTTTAGCAAGCATTACATATTTTAGGATTATTTAAAAAACAAGTAACTTCTCTACCAAACCCTGTATTACTTTTACCTTTCATTTTAGTAAATTATTCTTCAAATACTTTTAAATGATTTTGTTACGTTTTATTATATATTACCCATCTATTTTAATGAATTGGTCTTAAATTTATGAAACTCTAGGAGTAAAACAAGAAATATTAAAGTTAGAAAGTTATCAAATATTAAACAAATGCCGTCAGTGGTGTTCTCTTTCAATATGCCTTTATAAATTTGGCTGTGTTTTGGTATGTGCAATTAAAAATAAAAATGGGATGCATTCTCCTTACTGAATTTAATGCTGTCTATCACAATCAATACTTTTGTGAACTTCTTTATCTTAAAATGCTCAAATATATGTCTATTGTATTAAGATTAATAGTAAATGAATCATACATAAAGTTTACAATATTTTTTACAAACTTTGTACCTGTGTTATTATACGACTGGATCTCAATTGATGTTTATTCATTAAATATGTTGTATTTCTTCATATTTTTAGCAATTAATTATTAAAATTAAAATTATTAACAATCACAAGTAATAGCTTGTGTCTTATTATTTATGTGAAATTTCTAAGTTCATCCTAACTAATAGGATAAACTTTAATGACCTGTTATTCCTTAATTTATTTCCTAAATAAATATTGGTTCTATATACAAATGATTTTTTGTGCAGTCATTATAAATGTACCAATGAGCCTTATTAGCTCCACATTTCTCAAACAAAAAATGTTTATGTATCCTATAATTTAGCGTGTTTCCAACAAACACATTGTAAGTCCTACGATTACGTATCCCTTTACTGTTATACAATCTGCAATTTTGTAAGATATTCATATTTATATGTAACTAAACAAATTTGTATTTAGTTGTTGGTTTTGGACTGCTTTTTGATTTTCTGAAAAATATTTTAAATTATTAGACACATGCAAGTCAAAATAAATTGTATGCGGAGTGTTTTAAATAACCAATGCCAAATTTATTGTGTTGAACATGTTTTCCAATTTCTCCTTTCATTGGATTCCTTATGATTGGATTTGCACCATAAATTCTCTTACATATTTTATTACTATCCTTTTCCCTTCAACTCATCTAACTTATACTTCCTCCTACAATCCAAAAGCTATTCTGTATGATTTCTTATAGCCTGAGAATAAAATTATTTAAGATAAAATTTAATAGAAATAACTTGATATGATATTTTTTCTGTTAAAATATTATTAAGAGCGTGTTGACATCCAAAAGTTAAGATTTGTTTTCTGATTACTTCTTTGATTTTCAGTATTTGTCATAATAATAAATTGAATTTTTCTGTAAATTTAAATTTTTAATGGCTTCTTCGCCTCTAAATAGGTTACAATTTTAGATGCCTTGAATCCTTGGTTTACCTTTTTATTCCACAGCCCAAACCCCTAACACAACCTTCTGTCTCCTAAGAAGTCTAATTTATCCTTTATTGTTAATGTAGGTTCTTCAGAGCTTTACTACATTGCCTATAAACAAATGAAACAAACTAAGCTTTCCACAAAACAAATGGAAGTATTTTTCTTGAGTCATTTCTCTGGTTCTAAACCGAATTTTAGTTTGGTCATCATTGCTAGTGCTTTTCTCAAGAATCTCCTCATAATGGATTATTTAATTCCACAGAAAATTATTGTTATTATTTCATTTATTGAAAAGGCCTACTTCAATTTTTCATGTTCCTTTATTGGTAATTGCCTTGGCTTTTATGAGATTTGATTGTTGCTTTTCTTATTATTTCTGTTTCTGTTCTGTTCTATTTTTTTTTTTTTTTGGTCCTTTAGTGCCTTATCAGAAACACAATAGTCAATTATATTATTAAGGAATAAAAGAAGTTCAGAACAAAAGTTTATCCAACTGTTTTTTTCTGAGTACATTTATCCCGATTGATGCCCAATTTCCAGGAACGAATATTCAATGAACTCCATTATGGTCTGCATCTAAACCTTCAAAAAATTCTGTTGGTTCTTTAGATCATCTTATGTCTTAACAAAGTGCTTGATTATCTTATTGATATTAGTTGCTTAAAAAACTGATTTAACTGACTTATATAACATTGGTGGTAACCTGGTGCTTAGAACCTTGACAAGCTTATGGACTGATCTAATTGCCAGCCTTGGAGTTGAAACAACTCTGGTGGACAATGTGACTAAGAACCATTTCAGTAATTTGTTTTCAGTTGATGTCTGTGATGAGTAAGACAGGAAGATATTGTGATAAACAATAGTTTAGTCAGCAGGGGTTAACCAACATGTAACATATAGCTCAAAGAGGTCCAATCAGAAGGATGGAGAAGTAAAAATTCACCTTAAACTTCACCACTTTGATGCAATTATATGAAGATGATATTGGCTGTTGAAGCGTTGATAGGATCATGTGGCATTGGGAATGATAATACTCCAGAAAGTCACATTATTTTTGGTTGAGATACAGTTTCTTTGTTAGACAATTGTCCAGATGATAAAATCTCCTATATGCCTTGGAACAATCATCATCTAGTGTAAGGTTTGATCAAAGGTTACTGAAGTTATAGAACAAATCTGCCTGAAGGAAAGTGAGAAACTCGGCTATTCAACAACAAATCCAATACTATATATATATATATATATATATATATATATATATATATATATATATACTTCCTTAGACTGGCTAGAAGAGAAGTGAGATTCTTGTATTTCTCTGTAAATGAATTTCCAATTATAGTAAAGAAGTGATTGAGTCTGAATGCATACTATTGGCCTTATCAACCTAGCAGAACCGAAATATATTTGTGATAGTTTTCGTACTCCCTGCAGGATTATTTTACCCCATAAAATGGACTCATTGATTCAGCCAGATGTTAATATCTTTCGGACAAAAAAACATTGTATCGACCAATTTTGATCTGTAATTATGGGGGGATACAAGTACTTACCTTTATTTCAGTATTTAGAATTTTGACTTTCTACCTGTTATCGAACGGCATTTCTGATTCTAAATTTACAACACATTAGGTACAGTTGACCATCCACTCCCTAAGGCATGTAAAGATAATTTCTGTGTAGCACAGATAGCAGCATCTCAAGAATATATTTTTCTCAAGAATATTCAATAGTATTTGGAATAATTAAGTCAGTAAAAAAAAAAAAAAGGGTTTGATTCTCTCTGTTAAATCTATATTCTATTTAACACTTTAACGACCACGCCTGTTATGAGCACCTTGTCTTGTGGACCAAAGCGGGCATATGAGACTGCTCCAGCAGTTCCAATCTGGGACCGACCAAAACTAGCTGTTTTGGTTCCACTGCCCAAAACATTATTATCAAATATTTGTTTTATTTTACCAGAAAAACACATGGTATTAACAAAAATGTGAAAAAAGTTGCTATTAGTTAACAAATTTAATCAATTAATGAAGCGGGTGATTGCGCTTGCTGAGGTCCCACGAAGAAGTTTCTAGCGGGTGTATATGCCCGCTGAAGCATTTTGTTTAGGAAAATGATTTAGACTGGTCACCACTGTGGGAAATTTCTGGGAATTAAAGGAGCCAATACGACATCTGT
This sequence comes from Riptortus pedestris, assembly GCA_019009955.1. Lineage (NCBI taxonomy): Eukaryota > Metazoa > Arthropoda > Insecta > Hemiptera > Alydidae > Riptortus > Riptortus pedestris. Next base: position 86,149,204 of record CM032233.1, read on the forward strand.
GAACTACAAATGTGTTTTAAAGAATGTTTTTTTAAAGTTATTTTGTTCAAGTAATTCATAGGAAAGGTGTCAGATGACTGTTTTCTACATTACTTAATTTATTTATTTGCTATGATTATTTGTTTAAAAATAAATGAATAATATTTATTATGTTTTTCATTGACAATAGCCACTTACAATATTATAAATAACTGAGAGAAAAAGTATAACACAAGTTCATTAAAATGGTCCCTCTTGCCCTGCACATGAAGAAGGGGGAGGCTAGGGGTAGACTATGCCAGTGGGTACGTCTGCTCTGGTCGTTAAAGTGTTAAAAAGCATATCTTCATTGTTCATTCACTCATCTATATTTTTCGTGAGACTAGAAATGTCATCTGAATAATTTACCTCTCTGATATATTCTATATTTATTTATTATGTATCCTTAATTATTCTTATCATTGGTTATTACAATAATGAATGATATATAAACATATATATTTAATTCAATTTTTGTCTATTATTTGAATATAATTAAAGTTCATTTGATATATATTTAAATGTTTACTGTTTACTGGCAGTAATAGTGTTATGAGAATTTCTGGGTCAGACCCTAAATCTTTTTATTAACAATGATAATTACATGACGAATTAAATGATAATCCGTTTGGCACAATGATAATTATAAAGCAGTTTTCTTGACTTAATTCTTTCAAATCCAGAAAAATATGTCTTCAAGACACGAAAGGCTTTTAAAAAAACATTTTTATTATTTTAAAATATATTTTTTTAACTTAATTTGATTAACAATAAACTCTTGACAATTGTTACCATATCGGTAAAAACAATATACTTTATATAATTCCCTGATAGTTTCTTTTTCCTTTTTTAAAGTTTTGATCCCTTCTCCATAGATCAAATTGTTTAACTAAACCTGGATATTGACTTTAAGATTGTGATACTATATTATAAATTTTAATATAATTTGATGTTTTAAAGCTTAAGCTTTTGTTGTGTATGCCAGTATTGAACTAAACTATAAAAAACAGAATGCATTTTAAAACAGCTATCAGCAAACATTGTTCTCAATTCTTACTATTTATTTCATTATTATTATTTAATAACTTGATTGATTACTAATAGTTTATTATAACTAATTGGGCATTATATTCCACTGTTAACTATGAAAATTCTCCTATAATGAAGCACCCTGATTTTAATTATCCTCAAAAAAACATAAATAATTCATTCTCTCGTGTGATTAATGTAGAACATAATGTTTAAACATTTTTATTTTAAGAAAGATTATCCTATGTTTTTTTGATGATAATTAAAATTGCAATGAAGAGAACCAAATACAGTAAGGCATTTTTTATACCAAGTACACGAGATAATTTCTTTAAAAAAGAACAAGCATTCATATAATCTTACAAAATGTAATTTGTTTGTTAAACAGTTTTTCAAGCATATATTGCTATTAATAAAAGCTGAAAAATAATTCATTCTTATAACAAAGAAGTTTTCAGTTCCTGTTTTGGTGAACCATTTTGAGAATTCCATATTTATCTTGGGGTTGAAATTTATATAGTTCAACATAGTAAAGGGCAAAGAGTGTGAGTTTACCATTCAATACTGCCATTAGAATCAGTTTAAGAAAGAAACATATTCATATTAATTCATGTGTTATATATATATATATATATATATAAAATGACAAAGTGGAAATGAATTTATTTCGCCTTTATGACTGGAAATCCTCAATCACTTCTCATTTAATTTTAAAACAAACAGAATTTTTTCCCCAGTAGTATTAAGTGATTTTCTGTCTTTATAACTTGGGAAGACAATTTTTCCAAATACGCTCTATAGGAATCTTCCTGTGTTTAAATCTTTGACATAACTCAGTATTGACATTCATGGCATTAAGTATAGGAATATACAGTGATTTATCTTTTTAAGGTTCCATTTCAGAACTTCATTAGTTTCAACCATCGTTAATACATTATCATATCAATATTCTTGAAACATTCATGAATATGAAACCTTCTCAACCTAATTCAACCATAACAGTTTCTTATTTCTAAGAAATAATTCTCTCTATATTTGCTGAGTTGAATTTAATTACTCTGTTTATTGTAAAGATAATTATTTCAAACTATGGGATTTCTAACATTAAGCATATGACTATTAGTTTAAAAGGTATAACAAATATAAATTATTTCTCTCTCTTGGGATGCAGAGAAAAATTTTTCCAATACCAATTATAATAAGGCCTGTTCCTAGACATACATAGCTTAATGGTGAGGGGGGGGGGGGCACTGGGTTACTTTGCTGCAAACTACACGTTATAAAAGAAATTGAAGTTTTCTTGTTGAAGAAAATGCCTTATTAATTGTTCCTAGTTGCTTCAATTATGTTGTTAATAAAAAAGAGAGTATGTGATCTCTGATTTGAAAAAAAATAAAACAAGAGAAGAAAATCCTTTAAAAAGTTATACTAAATTTAAGTTTGCTGATATCTGTAAAATAATACTGATATATTTTGTTTATATATTTTAAACAACTTTAAATTCATAATTCCTGACACATTATGTATTTTGTTTAATGTGCTTTTATTCATAAGTAAAATTGTATTGTCATAAATTTCACATAATAATAAATGAATTTTATAAATTGAAGTTTTGTATTTTTTTATTAAATAAAAATGCACCAGCATTTTGGCAATTGAGGCTCCTGTGTCCGTTGCACTCCATAATATTACCTATTACATCACCAGTTTACATATTAACCATCTATTATTTTCTTATAACTAGTTATATTATAATCCCTTCCAAGTCTAATTTAGCCACATAATTATCTTACAGTTTTTTGTGGTCTTGAGTAATTTATAAATATTATTTTGGACCATTTAACAATATTTGATGGAGAAAAATAATTGCACATGTATAACATTTTTTATGTTAATTTGGCTTTGAATTAATAGAATAATCTACTAAAAATATCATGCTATTTATGTTGCCATAGTTAACATACATTTGTACACTGTGAAGCCAAAAAGTAATAATGAAGAATATACCCAAACCAATCAACTCAATAATCCTGTAAAGTGATGGGATAACTAATGAAGTAAATTCTCAGCCATAACTTTTATCCAGCTTTATGAATTAGCTGAAGTTAATCACTTCCACCTTTGAAGGACAATCATAGATGGTGATGGGGGGGGGATCTTAAAGCCTTCTTTTGTAGAAGCATTTATTTTATATTTGATTTTCTTTTTCATAGGAAAAAATTAAGAAGGAGATATCTTTGGTGTGGGCTATAAATGTGCTTATTTATTACATGTATGGGGGGGGGGGGTCAACATAAGTGTAGTGAATAAAGGTGCTATGTCCCATTACTAGAATTCAAAGTTGGGTGCACACAAAAAATTCTTTAGTTATGTAATTACAGGACATTGAGGTAAGACTTATTGATTCTCCTGGTCGCACACACAACATCATGAACCAAGGTTGTATTTGGTTGATATTGTCAAAAAAATTCACTTTTTAATTGTTATTTGTCTGGTTTGGGGTGAGGAGTAACTGGCACTTCCTCCCCATTAAATTGTTACATGCATACAATACCATGTGAGATGCATAAATGAAGAAAGGAGTTCTAACATTAAATATCTTTAGTTTTCTTTTACTGACACCAGAAACATTGAGATTGGAGAAGTTTTACTTACTCCTTTCTAACTTAGATGTCTAACGGGACTTTTGATAACATTACATTGACATTTAAAGGGTTGCATTTAAAGCATGATATAAATTACAAATCTACTAAAACTAAAATAGATCATGAAAAAAATGCTGTCACTGTAATGTAACAAGCAAATCAACTAAATTATAATTTATTATCAAATAGATTTAATCATTATAATTATTGTTACAAAAGACTAACTGCTGTAGATTAATTTACTCATGTTGTGTTAATAATATTTCTTTCTTTATTAAATCTCTTTCTTGATTTAATTATTTATCATTGTCTTTTAGACTGGCTTCTTTGCTGCCTTTCAACTACTAATTCCTTCTGTCCATTTTGGTAACTCAAATAATAGCGATGCATATACTAAACTCAAAATAGTTATCTTTTTACTTAATCAATCACTTAATTCTTCTGTCCTTGTATGTGGTCCAAATAAAGGCAATGTATATGCTAATCCCGAAATACCTATCTTCTGTGCTGGCTTTCAAATACTTATTATTTCTGTCTATGTTGGTGGCAGAAGTAAAGGTAATGCATATACTAAACTCGAAATACTTGACTTTGCTAGCTTTCAATTACTCATTCCTTCCATCCATGTTGTTGGCCCTAATAAAGACGATGTATATACTAAACCTGAAATACTTTTCTTCTTTGTTGGTTTTCAGTTGCTTATTCCTTCCGTGCGTGTTCATGACTCAAATAATGGACGATTAAAATTTGTTAGGGTTTTGATACTCAATATTGTAGAGTAAATCAGTGTGTTAGTTTAATCAATTTATGCTTAGTTACCAGTGAAGATTCTGACCAAATTTTCTATATCAATATTATTTTTAACACTAACATTTTTTTTTTTAAATTGTGGCATTGTTTTAAATGCTCAATCGATATAAAATATTAACATTAGTTTGTAGAAATTAATAATCAGAATAACAAGAAAGTGACAAATATTAAGAGTAGTTCTGCATTGCATGGTCAATTAGACCGGACTCTAAGAGTAGAGACATAATAGATACCCATTTTTTGTATTAAACAAATGAATATTTCTATTAGTACCTAATGAAACTTATTTATGATTTTCATATGTCTATGCTATGCTTAATAATAAATTAATGCTATAAAAATATGACTTTTATTAGTGTTATAAATTCTATTCTTAAGTGGACATTTCATGCTGAAAAGTAATTAAGGGTTATTTAATAAAATAAATTTGTTGTATAATGTTGAGTGATTGATGTTGCAGGATCCAGCAATTAGGGGAAAAAATGATGCAGTTTTTCTGCAATAAATGTTCCTGTTTGACAGCCGGTTCACTACATCAATGGCACCTAGCAGGTCTTTGTAAAAATGGAAAACCAGAACTATAAAAATATTATCAGAGAATGGGTAATAAGCCTTTGTTAGCTACCTTATTACATCTTCTTTAGTAATATTCTTGTAGTTCTGGTTTCCTTTCCTTTTTTACTAAAGACCTGAAGATGCTACTGATTTAGTGAAACCAGTTGTTAAAAATAAATTTAACGCAGAAAGACTACATCTTTCTTTTCCATAAGAAATTTGTTGGATAATGAATGCATATCTCTAATCTATTTTTTTACATTATTTCTAATTAAAAGAATGAAATTACTCGATGAGGTGATGAAACATGACGTAAGCGTTAAAAGTTACTATACATTCTTTTCTTAAGGAAGTACTTTTCCGGAATATTGTTAATGTTAATTTTTCCGCAAACACTGTGTTCGACAACATGGAATTAAGAAATTCAAACCAGGTATGTCAATGCACTTATCTGTTGATTTTAAATCATATATATATGTACATATTTATACTTATATTTATGTATGTATATATATGTTTTCCCTTTTGTAAACTTAGTATATATAATTTTTGTACCATCTTTGCACTATTCTCAAGCTAAATGCTTAGTATATGCTAGAGTTGGATATGTATTACCTGCTGTGGATGTTAAAGATTGCACTGCATGCAGATTTCTTACAAGTAGTCCTGCATTACACTAACTTCTATACAATTTAATTTGGTCTTTCCGCGAACAGCTTTAGTTCTTTTTAATTATTTTATGCTCTTGAATAAAGTTTGTGTGTGACTAATGTAAAGAAAAGGAGGGGCTACAGTATTAAATATTGAATTTTATCATATTAAATTTACCGTTAGTTTATAAACTATAATTTTAGTGCAATTTAAGAGCATCTTTAATATTTTATAAATATATTTATGTCTTGTTTTCTATTATAAACTTTATATAGATAAAAAAAAAACATTTATTTTTTTTATTTTATATTATATAGTTATTGATTTTCTTAGGGGATTATTAATTAGGAAGTTGAGAAGAATGATATCTAGGAATAATAAAAGTCTATATTTTAAACTTTATCTCATTATCTTTATTTTTATTAAATAAAATATAGTTAACTCACCTATTATTGCAATTAGTCTCCAAATTTTCTTCATTTTTTGTTTTTTTTAATGGGTTGCACCTTTCCCTTCCTGACTTCTTGATTCAAAGCTCTATATAGTAATGAGCACTTTTTAGAACTGAGAAATTAGGCATAGATGATTGTGGATAGCAATGAGAGGGTTGCAGGCTTTCTCTTGGAAGAAAGCCTCCAACTCCCTACTACCCTCTCATTGTCTTTCTTACTTCATTGGACTAGTTTTCTCTACTTGATGGTATTAACTTGGCATTGGTTTTGTCTTGAGTTATTAAAGTAGTTCCAAATTGCATTACAAGACACAATTCATTATATAAATGAAAAATTAAACAATTTTTAAGATGTCTAAGTATATTAGCAATTTCTTGAAATCATGGCAGCAATTTTGAGTTTTTGTTTTGTTTTTATTGTCTTATTGATTACATCTAATTTGAGTAAACATTTTCTAGAATGAAGATCTTTTTGGCCGAAAGACCATTGCACATAATTCCAATGGTTTAAAAATAATTAACTCTCTGCTTTCATTAAAATTTCATTTATTCTCTCCTACGATTGTTTTGATCCTGTTCTATTTCCTTTTAATGTTAGGGATAAATGTGCTTTCAAACATTTTCTATTCAGATATATAAGAATGTATAGAAGAAGTCGGAGAGGTCTCAAAATGATCATAGGGAAGAATACATCAAATTTAATTGAAAAGAGTATTCATTCATATTAAACCTCTGATGCCATTGGTAGTATTCTTATCCTTGAGAATGGCTGCTAATAAAATAAATATAAATACATGTGTTTTTAGAAATCACTAACTATTTTAGGCAGAAATTTCCCTGGGTGAGGCTTAACTGCAAGACTTAATTGTACTCTTCATAATTTATTTAATTAGACCTATTCACATAGTAAAAAAAACAACGAATGAGCACAAACCAGTATTATATTCTCAGCATTATTTATTTATTGGCCTCTATTAAAAATTGTACCTTTATAGCATTTTTAAAATAATATTAGGGCTACTATTCCTCATACCTCTGGCTATACAAAAACAAATTATTAAGACCTTTTCCTAGATTAATAAAAAGAGATTAAATTAATGAAAAATATACTTACATATCTCACAGCAACCTTTTCTTTCATATTAAGTGAACACACAGACATTACACAGACTTTAGTTTATTGTGTATAATAAGTAATTCTGGAAATACAATAAAGATTTTAACTTGCCAGTGTCTTTGATTAGAATAGTACTTCATTCTCTTTGTTTCACTAATTAAAAGCAATAATGTGTCATGTTTAAAACCATGCCATTTATTCCCTTTAAGTAGTATTAGTTTGTTTGAATGAGGATTTATCGTATAGAGATGGGCTTTACTTAAATGTTAATTTATTATAGACAGTGTTCATAACATAATTAAGTCAAGGTTGTGATTTAATCAAGGAATTATGCCCTAATACGGTTTATAAAATGATTATAATTTACCTTACTGATATATTGTTGAACCATTAAATTTCCTCTTATTCTGCAGAATTAACAATGGATTTGTAATAACTATTTACTGCTTGCCCCTTATTATTACCTTGCCTTATTTGCTCTTTATAGATTTCATACTGGTAGTGTTTGGAATTTTTGTTATAAATATCTTAATTATTATACACTGTAAAATTTACTTATGTAGGCATATTCCCAGTCACATATATATTTTTTAACTTATACTAATCTTGTGCCTTTTATTATTATTATATTGTTTGAATTAATTTCACATGAAAGTTCTGTTATCACTTTAAATATTGACATAAATATACTTATTCTGATATTAAACCAAAAAAAACAGTAATTGTATTTTATCATAATACTGTTTCTTACTATACAAAAATTATTTATTAAATTGCTAGATTTAATGTATCTATATCAGTCACAGAAGTACTCAAATTAATATTTAATAGGGATGGTTAACTGATAGTGATAACAATTATCTACAGTTAATAGAAGAAATATATTTTACTGTATACATGTTTTATTTTTGGCTTAACACCAATTGGTAATTCTTATAATATTATTCTTTTAAACTGTAATTCACATGAAATGTTTATTTTATATATGCAAGCTTAAAACTGCAGTTTGACTTTTCTTAGGTCTTTAGCTTCACTGGAAGCAATGAACTTAATTATACAAGTTTGAAGTTGCCACAAAATGACTTGCATATAATTAAGACAGCTTATCATCCATAATTTAATTTATAACAGTATTCCTCAGAGAACACATAGGCATTAGCGCCTCTTCACTCAAATTCAACTTCATAAATTATAAATGATGCAATAAAATAAATGATGATAAAATAAGCATACTTTTCTAATACTTTGAAAAGAGTATTATTTTTTGTTGATTTAAACCAGTTCTTTAAGTTTGTTTACTCATTCTCACATGCATTCACTCAATTAATTACTATTGAATTCCGCATTGTTTTTAAAGAGAAATTTTTAGTAATTTTATAATGACTATGCCTCAAGATTATTCTGTTAGATATTTTATTACAAAGGAAATTCACTTAAAAATATGACATTTTTTTTTTTTTAATTGTTTGTCTTAATTATTTTTTATTCCCAGGATAAAGAAAAAAAATGTAGCTTTTATAATAGTGAATATTCTTTTTTCTTTTTTTTCCCCAATAATATAATTATACATATCATACATTTGTGTCAGGGTTTATATCACTTTATATCAAAAACCACATATCACACTTTATATCAAAAACCTACGTTGAAATTAAGCCTTAAATGTTACATTGTCCCTCCCATATTTCACCTTTTTTATCAGTTCTAAAGTAATTGTCTCTACTTCTGTGGCAGCGCATAATTGTCTAGGAAAACACAATTTACTAAACAGGTTCATTTTAAATTAATTACTTAATAAGTTACATTAATTGCTACTGTCACAAATATTTGATATGTGTATTTTTTATGTTATCTACATCATAAAGCAGACTTTGCATGTATTTGATACTTTTACTATCTTATATACACACTGTATATGATGTAACTTAAAGAAAACTAGACATTTCTTCTTGTTATCAATTTTTAAAAATGAAATAGGCTCAAAATTTCTATTTAAACTTTTAGCCCTTAACTACTAGCAGACTTAATTGCATGACTGGAATTCTGCTTTTGGGTCAGCTTTGATCTAATTTATAAAAATTGATACATGTGTTTATAGTGTGTGTTTTTTCTTTACATACCCTTTATTTTTAAAATAAATCAATTGACACCAAAATTAGTAATTTAAATGATTTAATATACATGCCAGCATGTAAAAATTTGTCATGAAATGAATATATTATTATATAAAATAATAAATAATATATTATATTATATTATATGAATATATTATATTATTTTTATGAATATATATATATATATATATATATATATATATATATTGTTAGCATAAACATTTTTTACCCTGTGCAACCATATACTTCGTTGAATTAAATTCCACAAATAAGTTACCCCAGAAAAAACAAATAATGTGTATATACAATATAAAAAGAATATGCTAGAATTTAACCCATAGTAGTAATTATAATATTGTTTCAATGAGTCCTAGTCAGCAAATGACAATTTACTGTCCATTTCAGTTTATTTACGTTTTTAATAGAATTAAATATTTTCCAAACTAAACTTTTGACTCATATTCTAATTCAGCATTAATTTCACTCGAGTTATTGAATTTTTTTTTAACTATACTTACCTCATCATCATACTCTGAATGAATTCTAACGCTTCTTCATTTAACCTTTTTATAGCCAGCAAGGTTAGTGTAATCTCCATAGGATTAAATATACCCATTATCATTACATTGCCATTACAGACATTTTTGAAACCAAAACAGTTATAGATGAAATTTATTATAGCCTTAATTATTATTATTAGTTTGTCTTAAGTCAAACTATGTATTGAAAAAAACAGCTGACAAGATGGATTACTATGTGTGTAGTAGTCCGTTGTACTAATAATCAAAATTTAATCTGTATTAAATTTAGAAGAGAACTAGATGAATGTTTGATTGGCACGATGAATATAATATGTTTTTCACTCCTGAATACTTCTAACCCTTAATATCTCCCATCCCACAAATTATATTTTATTTTAATCTGATAATATTAAATTACACAGCAAAACAAATGTTTGAACAGGAATGATTGGGCTCACTCTATTACTGACATTTAAAAAGTGCACTTTTTTTTCTCTGACTTAAGCTAATAAATTATATTTCCCTACCCCCCGGTGAAGAAATTAGTTGTTTTTTGAAGTATTAATATCATTTTAATCCTGTTGTTAATTTAGTGGTTTTCCTAGTATGATAATGAAGACAGTAATTGGTATGTCCTCTTACATCAATTTTAATCACCTTACGGTGTGTTACCTGTTTTTTACAATTTTAATAACGACATTAGTTTTTTACCTGGAAGGGAAAAAAAATATTATCTAACATATTTTAATGGTGTAATTTACTTAAAATGATGACTAAAATCCTTTGATCTGAAAGAGAAACCTGTTTAAAAATTGTTGGCTGTTATATTTATACCATTTAAATAATTAAATTTGTAAAATTATTTTTAAATATAACCATTCAAATAATTTAAAAAAATAAAGAAGCCAATTATTATTTTAATGAATATATGAGTAATAAACATTGTCAATAGAAGGTAAGTGTTGAGTTGTTTATAAGTCCTAGAATATTTATTACCTTCAATTTATTTCTAATTAATATTAAGTAAGCCATGCGATAGTGTGCATATTTATACGCAGACATTCTTTCAGCTCATTGTGCCTTTTTCTGTAACTTTCTTGGATTTTTTATAATTATTTTTCTTTCTAATAGTTTGCTTCAGGAAGAAATATCTTATGCTTCACACATATACAGAGTAGTTCTTTCTTTCATTATAATAATTTTACGATCTTCATAGTAATCATCGTTTTAATCTTTCAGGATCCAATGAATCCTAGTGAGACGGTGATTGTGATTCGATCTCTTGTACCTGGTGGTGTGGCACAAATGGATGGGCGCCTCATTCCTGGGGATAGGCTTCTGTCCGTTAACTCTGTGGCTTTAGATAATGCTTCTTTAGATCAAGCTGTTCAAGCATTGAAAGGGGCTCCAAAAGGAATTGTTCGTATTGCTGTTGCCAAACCCTTGCCTATTCCAGACTCTGTATCTAATAGTCAGGTGAGTGATCCCCCTCGCGCATCCACAACGCACCATGGCGAGTACTATAACGATGTCGCTGAAGGTTCAGCTTCACTCGTCAAGTCTGAGAGCTTTTAATTAAAACATTCCATTTTCTAATTATTTTTTTTTAACGTATATAATCTTTCTTTTATTTTCCTTATTATTTTTTATTAACTTTTATTTGTTCCATATGACACCTTAATTGTAACTTTATGTTTATATAATTTTATTATACTGTATCAAGACATATTTTTTTTTGTTATTTATTTAAAGCAGTCTTTAATTTTAGACTCTAAGGTCATACCTTTTAGTATTGTTTAAATAAAAAGTACGTTTATTCCTTTCTTTTTTTATGTAAATATTAAGAACCAACCAACCTACATTAAATTCTAATATAATTCTTTGCTCAATAATTACTTGTTTTTTTGTCATAAAATAATTTACCATTTTCATGTATGTAGAATCTTTTCATAATAAGTATTGAGCTCATTTAATGAAAAATATCAAGTTGTTTTAGGATAACTCAACTATATTCTGATTGACACATTTTAATTGCAGACATATTTATTTTATTCCTCTTTAAAATACAATACAAAAATACATTCACCTTATTTAATTTGAGGGTCTGTTTGTCGTGTATGTGTCTGCATGCATGCACACCTGTGTGTGTTCTAACATATGTATGCAATATTCTGAGTATTTCACACACACACACACACACACACACACACACAATTGGCAAGTTGTTCTACAATTCTATTTGTCTTCAAAAGATTAACCCAAGAAAGATTACGTTAATTTGGTGTATTAAAACTTCTACCAGACAGACTGAGTTAACTTAGTCTTTAAGGAAGTATGTTCAACAGTATTTTGGCTATACTTAGTTGGTTTTTTTTCAAACATAATCTTTGTCCACAGTTTACACTATTCATGTGAACACTTGAAAAGCCAGCCAATGCTGCTTTATTTCTATCTGTAACAGTATATTTATTGCCAGTATAAAATGTGAGAGTGTAAAAGGTACCACCAGGATTTTTTTTTTCTACTGAAATTGCTCTTTTTCAAGTAAAGTTGAACATTTTGGGTAATCGTAGGTCCCCTTATTTTAAGCGAGTGGTAAATGAACAGGCAATTTAGATAAACATCATATTCATATCCCTTATTAACCATTTACTCAATGGAAAAGAGATCTGTGTTCAATAATCCTGGGTGAAAATGTGATTTAGTAGTCTCCCAATTTCTCGCTTCCATTAACCTTTAATAACTGGACACAGGAAGTAAGTCCATGGAGAGTAGTGTGCCTCCATCATTTTTGCATATAATTTGGTTGCCAATTTTATGTATTATAACAATCCAGGCAAAGATACTTTGATATTTCTTTCCACAAAAATCTTTGCTGATCTCACCAATCTTCACTTAGAGAATTTTGACTCAGTCCAATAAATAAACTACACTTTGTTCAAGAACACACACTCACGCACGTGTGTGTGTCTGTGTGTGGATTGGGTGTGCATGTTGAATGGATGTGTGTGCGTGGGTGGATGGATGGGTGCGTGTGCCATGGCAGAATGCAAACACATATTTTTGTGATGTTAATGTATAGTGTGGGCCTAGTTTGCAAATGTTCTCATATGTGTGAATTATGCATTTTTGCTAGTGTTATTAACATTCATAAACCATGACATATTATTTTTTACTCAGTCTGTAACTAGGTATTTCATGTTAATAGAATCCATACAATTATAAACTCTGCTTATGATTTCATATTATATTCTATGCATGATGAAGTGAACAAATGCTGAGTCTAAGAAATGTTTATTTTTGTAATATCTTGATTAGAATTTGTGGGTATTGGTTTTGTCAAACAATATTAATCTGTCACCCTTTGAATCACAAATCATTTAATTATTTGTATGGTTTGAAATATTTCTGAGTATCAGTTTTCCAACTTTTAGTTACCCCTACACCTCTACTAAAAATATTAGGAATTCGTTCAACATTTACTTTACAAGCAATTTGCAGAACAAAGTTTTTAAAATCCATTACTTTAGTTATGTGTTCTTTGTAACACCTGCCTATTAATTTATTTCAAATAATCCTTACCTCCCATTCTGGTATATTAATGGTTAAGAGAGCAAACTATATAAGTTTAATTAAATATTTTATTTTAAATCCAGCAAAAAATAGTATGGGCTTGTAAGAAAACAACTGTACTTTTCATGAACTTATTCTCTTAACAATATCTATATTTTACAGTTGTATTTACTAAAATTATTGTAGAAAAGTTATTTATGGATTTTAACAAATATTCTTTTTTTCTTTATTTGTACTGGTGTTATGCTCAATTTTGTTAAACTGAAAAATGTATTATTTAGTTTTTAGACTCCAATCTTATATTATATAGTATTATTATTTAGCTTCAAATATTTCATTTTTGTTTTTAACTAAAAGGGAATGTTATTTCCTCATTAATTAGGTGTAATATGAAGTAATCTCGGTGAAATACAAGATTGATTCGTATTAATTTTCATTTATCTAATCATTCTTTTCTTAGCCTTTAAGTTTCTTCATTTTGTCATGCTATCAGTCCCTAAATAGATAATTTTTAGAATTTAACTATTGCCTGAATCATTGTGATATTTTTAATATGTGATGGTTGAAATATTATTTCTATTAATTTTTCACAAATTTTAATTTATATTTTTACATGATAAGTATTATTTTTTTACAAATTAAAGCAATTATTGAATCCACTAGTTCACACTAAAAACATTTAAATGAATGGTAGTATCTACATTTCATTAACAACATTTTTGCACACTTTTTTTCTGCTCTCTCTATATGCACATTTTTCAAAAACTTTAATGCTCATGTTATTTTTCTTCGATTACAATTTTCTTTAACTGTATCATGCTTATTTTTTTTTCAGTGAATAGATAAAATAATGTTACTTTCTTTCTTACGGTTGTTCAAATATAGTTACTAAACTCATTTCATATTTGAATAACTATGACGTTTATTATCTACTTATGCAGTTACTTATTACATCAACACATATACTCTCTTCCCCATACACAGACTTATACACACACTTGTGCGCATACACTCAATCTCTCTCTCTCTCTCTCTCTCTCTCTCTTTCTCTATCTATCTATCTTTCTTATCTATGTCTCTCTGGCTCTCTCTCTCTCTCTCACACACACACACACACACACACACACACACACACACACACACACACACACACACACACACACACACACACACACATACACACACAACATTTAATTATTAAGTTCTAAGATGTTGAATTAATTAATAATGCCATCAATATTAGTGAATTAAAAAAATAATTTACATAATGTAAGTATTCATCTTTTTTGTAATTTTAATATTTAAATGTTCTCGCATATAATTGAAGCTTTATGAATGACTGCTTATGACTGAATTGATGTTTAATAATGGGTATCTATTCTTTTTTATGGTAATATTCAGCAACAAACAAAGAACTATATTTGCACAGGTATGCTATACTAGAATTTTATGGAATTAGATATTATAGTAAAAAAAATGTTACATTATTTTATTTAGCATGTGCTCAAAAAGGTAGTTCCGCGTTTTATATTGATAAATTATGTAATAATACATGATTTCATATTTTAAGTAATCTTTAATTGGCCTGACAAGAGAAAATTTCGCTAACCATTTTTCATTCTGCCCAGGGGCAGTTTAATTTAATAGTTAATTTAATTATTGGAACTAATTAATAAATTGAGTGGATTATTAGAATAATTGGTAAGAGGAAATAATGTTTTTCCATTGCCACAACTGTTGAATTTTTTACACTGATGATGGATAAAAAATAAATTAAATAAACACTTTCATGATATAATCAATATTGTTTCTTTTTTATTTTTTATACAAGTTGGAGTCATTTCCATTCCAGTTCATTTACAATTTAAATTCACTCCATTTCTCATACACATTTTTTCCATATAATTGTTTTAAGTACTTTGTTAAATGTGGCATTAAAGGATATATAACATTTATAATCATTAATCAATTCTTGAACTTAGAAGTTTAAAACTTAAAAATAAATTAGTCTTTCAAAAAGTATTATTTACTTATGTATTCTTCTTTTTATAAATACTGAAAACATAGAGTGAAAGTGAGTTTTTTTTTTTTTTTTTTTTTTTTTTATACTTCTGCATTTATTTATTTATTTTATAAAGTAAAAATATATTTCTTTCCTATATAACAGTAATATAGAAAATTTGTTTTAATTTTGTTGTTTTTGCAATGGCTAACTTTATTTGTATATGATTTTATAAAGCAGATTACAATTTTATAAACATTTGGTTCACTACAAATGACAGTTATATGAAATTAATTTTACAGTTTAATTGCATCCATGTCTTAATTGAGCTTAGTATCACTGGCATTATACTCCCATTCTAAAGAACATAATTTGTTAATTTAAATGATTTGTTGGCAAGTATATTATCTTCTACTGAAATATTGTAGTTTTCTTAATCCATCTATAGACTTTGGTTGTGAGGCCTAAGATGCCTCTACTAACAATGCTCAAGAAAATTATAGTTAAAAGTAGTAGCTGTAGAATTAAAGCATGTGGTATCTGGATAAATAACTCACTTACTTTGGACAGGTGAGACTGCAGGATTGTCCTGTAATTTTTAGAACATGTGTGATTCTCATTATTTTTTTTTTAATTGTTAGGATAGTTCATGGATAATTTCTATACAAGACTTTGGAGTGGCAAATATTTTTATTAATGTATTAAATGAACAAAAAAGCTAAGTAAAGAAGATGCTTTCAAACACTGTTAGGGATAACTATATGCTACCCAAACTGTGTATTTTCCTTCTAATCACTGATTGTGGCAAAATCTCAATGGTTTTTGAGAAACATAATTTAATTTAAGTTAATGAATTGAAAATCTAGGATAAATTGAGCTTATTCTGAATGTAATAAATTTATGTTGCCCACTTTTCTAAAGTACTCTGAATTCGGGGGGAGGGGGAAGCTAACTGAAAGTATTTTCCTATTCGTTCTTAATTAATTTCCATAAAATCATCTAAGGTCAAGTGAAGTTAATCACTGATTGCTAATCTAAGAGCTTCCTGTATGACTACTATGGAAGGAGGGGGATATACCAGTAATTACTTACAACTTATATGACTCAAAAGGTTTGGAACTTTTAAAGTTCGCTGCTATAAGATAATATTATTTGTGGATTTACTATTTTGGCAATTCTTAATATCATATATCCCTTCAAATCATTCTAGTGGAAATAAATATGATGGCCACATATCCACTCACCAAATATTGAGTGTACAGGCCCAATTTGTTAATTGTTCATTGCTCACAGTTTAATTTCATGCAAATAAATATTGCATCTTAATGTAAATATTAAAATATGAACTTTTCTGTTAGTCTCCCCTCCCCTTCCCCAACAGTAAATCCTTTTCACATTTATCCATAGGTTCTTATTTTGAAATAAAGAACATCAAGATAATAAGAAGTTATGTAGTTGTTGTCCTTTTGTTGGTTGTTAAACTTACAATTGGATAAGAAACATGATTGAATAATCATTGGGTTTCCTTGGTTAGATGCAGATCATTGATATAGTTAAGTAAATCTCAGTCTGTTTATTAATAAATGAATTATTATATGGTGATCATTCAAAAATAATAACCAATAGTTCTAAACTGGATGCCCAATTGTTTCTATATTTTGTTTATCTGTAGATGATAGCAATGAGTTGCAAAAATAATTGACATGAATACTAGTCCCTATAAGAGTGTCCATTCTGTCTGGATTATCTGATTCCTGATTATTTAATCATCTTATTCAAACTATTTTTTAGTATAATGTGTTCTCCTTCATTATAAATTCATATTTTAGTTTCATCTTCTGCAAATATTACAATTTATAATTAGAGCTTAATGAGAAATGTATACAATGGTTAATATCTTGTTAAATATCAATTCAGTCGCATAGCAGGGGCATTTTGAGTCAGGCTAAAGCAAATTGTGCATTTATAACTGGTTTAATAACGATTATAAGTGGCATTTAAACCACATATCTCTGTTACATTAATCAAATATGTGTCTTATAGGTATAACGTTTATGAAAATTGGGTAGCTATATTATGAACAAAAAAATTAAATGAGATGTATAAAAAGGTAAAATTGAAACTGTGATAATTTATGAAAAATTACTCTACCACCAACTATTTCTATTTTTATAAGCATTTTATTAACATTAATTTAGAAGTAACAATTATTGATAGTGACAGTTGTAACTTATAATGGAAATCCTTTAACACTTTTTAAAGATTTTATAATATTTGTTAGCTTTATTTTCAAACAATTTATTTAAAAATTTAACTCCTCTCAGTGAATTGATTGTTTACAGTTTATTACTACTGTGGGCTATCTTTCTTGTAGTTAATGTTCTGAAGAGAGCTGGGAAGGAATGTTTAATTTCATGATGTTAGGAAATATGTTGGTATAATTTATATTCATTAATTAAAAATTTAATTCACTTCGTGCATTCATTATCATTTGAGTTCAAGAAGCTCTTTTGGATCAATTTTCTCAGATGAGAAAAAAAAATTAATTATTTTGGCATTGAAGTCAAAATTAATTTCTTTGTTGATAAGCTATATCAATTCCTTTTCCAGGTCTACTATTAATTACTTTTTTAATTGAGTTATTTATATTTTTTTTAAATAGTTATTTTTTGGTCGGAATGTATTCTCATATATTTATTAAAATTTTGAAATACACTAATGAAATTTGAAATGTGGGACAGATTTGAAGAATTTAATTTGCAATTGACAGTCAAATTAAAAAAAAAAAATTACAGTGACAATAATTTCAGCTTTAACGTTTTTATTCTATAAAAATTAGTTAAGAAACATACCAGATTATTATTTAGTGTGATTTCCATTTTATGATTTAACCTTCTTTATAGGTAATATTTATTAATAAATGCAATGACAACACATTTTCCGTAAAATTTCAATAACTTTTTTCATTTCACTGAACTCTTCTGAAAGTAAAAATTTTATTTCCTGTATAGTTAACTCCTGCTTCTAAATAATGTGTTTAAAAAAATAGTAAAATATATTTTAATGCCCATAAAAAGAGAGTTCATTGATGCATTCGTATGTCTCCTTCCTTTTTTTAAACAAAAGAAGAAAAGTTCACTATCATTCTAATTCCTTGATTATAATGTTTAATCCGCAATGTAAAATTCATATGTTTATTCCTTAATCTTTTCTCCTGATAATCAGTTTATTTAATTTTTTTCACAACACTTAAGTTCAAGATGGATGTTGCTGATGAGAACATGTTTTCTTTTATACAAACTGATTCTATTTGTTATTTAAAACTTTTTCACTGGGTGAATATCATACACTGTAATAAAAGAAAGTAGTACATATTGTGCCAATAAGGAGCAAGGCATGACCTAAGTATTGTCTCATATATCCAAACACCTTGCCTTTATCTAATTGTTAGAATTTACAGTAAAAATAAAGGAAATATTAATGAAAATCATATCTTCTCCATTTCTCTTTTAGCTTCTGATCAGAGTAATTTTGGATTTCAGAATTGAAACTATTATAGGACACTGAGTCCACCGTATTGTCACTTATCCCTGCACAAAACTTAGAAAAATTAAATTAAAATAAATCCTCAAAGTGTGATGTGAAACCTTTCCATAGCGAATAATAAATATCCAATTAAACCATTTTTCTGCAGCATGTCATGTTCTGCTAAGACTTTGTTTTCTGAGAAAATTAATTTAAAATTAATTAAATGCATAATCTAAGTTTTGGAAACCAGAAGTACTAAAAGTAAAAAAAAAAAAAACCCCTTGTTCTTTGATTAGAAATTTTATTATCCTATTATTTAGTAAGTTCCAGCCTTCATAACTTTATTATAAAAACTTAGATCATTTTGCATTTAAAATTAAAATATTTCTAAATCGTTTTGATATCTTCTGAATGGAAAATGGTATTCGAGTTTTTGTAAAGTGCTATTTTCATTGTGAATGACTCAGGGTGAAAGAAAAAAGGTCTTTGTGAACCTAAGTTGTCAATAAATCATCTAATAACAATGAATTAAGAAAATTTCTTTGTTTTTCTTCTGGATGATTTTGAATAGAATCATCATTGTGAGAACATCTAGTGAACACCTTGGACTACTTAACTACAACTTTAATAACTTTAACCGTTGAACATTAGACATATTCAATTCTTAACATTTTGATCAATAAAGTTCTTGTTTGATTTTTTTTTTTATTTAAGAAAATTTTTGCTTTTAAATCTTTGAATTTTCTAGTTTTAACCGTAAAAATAGTATCTAGTAAAAAAAAAATATTATAAAATATTTTCATATCTTCTAAATTAAAAATATGAATACATTATTAGATAGTGTTGTTGTTAAGATAACTTTATCTCTTGTTTCTTTTCTAATGTATTCTGATATTCAAATATTCTGAAATTTAAGCTGTGCCTAATACACTTCTTATTGTTATTAGTATCACCACAACCTCCATTTTAGTCTTTTATACATTCTTTTGTAAGAATTCTGTCATTTAATTAATTTCATGCAACATTTTTAATTGCTTCATAATAACTATTTTTTAACAAAAATCATTGTTTTTTTCTTTTTGATTTGATATATACATAGCTTACAGCGATCATACAATAGTGTGCCACACTCTTTATGTGCCTTTTGACTTGAAATCATATCCTGTTCCAAAGACACTTCTGGTATCAAACATTTCCTAAATAGAGCATTAACACTAAATGTTGAGTATTTTATTTTAAGGTATTTGTGTATTTAAACGTACTTGGAACTATCAGAACGAGTGTAGACAAGTCTACTTGTCTTACTTTTGCAACCTAAAGTTAATTATAATTTAGCTTAAATTTCAATAATTTGACCCTAAATAATGAACCCTTTATAGAATGCTAACATTACTACTCCCATGGCTTTCAATAGGGGGAATAGTTATTTAGTAAACAATTGTTTCAGGATTTAATTCATAAAGCATGATCCAACTTATAAATTATCCATATGATACATGGTTAAATTAAACAAACTAATTTTTACTGTTATAGAAGGCAGACATTTAATTTAAGTTTTTTATTTGTTTTTTATTAAATTAGATTTTTTCAAGTTGCATGTTACCTTACTTGCATTAAATAGCCCATATTTTGCATGTTGTTTCCAAAACAAGTTCTTTAGTACATATATCAGCATTGAGGTTTGACATAAATTAATACACAAAAAATGCTGATTTCAATTACTTATTTGAAATCTACCATAAAAAAATAATTTATTATTCTCTAAAATTACATTAATGAATTGTTTAAAATAGCATATCTTGTTTTTCCCTATTGTGATTCCCAGAAATACTTTTGTTTCAATAGTAATGCGTTATAATTTGGTAACTGCTAGTCAACTGGTTTTAATAGTTAAATAATAATAATGAATTTTAAATTTTTATTAAAACCGTTAATAAGTCTTTTCACAAGATATTAGAAGAAATTTCACAAACACACACATACACCGTTTAAGAAAAAACAGGAACTCCCTACCTTGGACTATTCCATCAGATTATCAATAATTAGCACAAAGTTCAATGATTTTATCATTCTCTGATTTTTTTTTAATTCTAGGTATTGATGTTAACAAAACTTTTCTTAAATCTAAATCTCAAACTAAATAATCGTTAAAAGTTACAGAAAACTGCAGGTGGTTAAATGTTTATGATCCAGAGAGGTTCGAGAACTTGTGTATCCAATGAGAAGCAAAGAAAATTTTTTTTTTATTCTATAATTCTATTATAATTATAACTATACAATAAGTAGGTCATTCAGGTAACTTCTACTTATAACTTTTTTCCAAGGGATTTTTGTTAACTATTTTAGTTCACCTGAGGATATTATAGGATTTGGCTTTTGCCAACTTATTTTTCTACCTTATCTATAAATAAATGGTGATATTTGATCTTGATGAAATAATTCAAATAATTTGGTTTTTACATGTTTTAATAGTAAAAATTTTACTAAGCAATTTATCTGGATTGCCATTTCTGAACATTGTATTCCAACAAAATTATTTGATATATTGAATAAATAATTTCTACCCTTTAAGGTCAATATTTAGGAAAGCTACTCTGGGATATGGTTAAATGTTTTAAGTCTCTCTCCATTGTTTCATTGACACTTCTGTTTTATTAAGATTTTATTGCCACCAGACGTGCAAATTTGTTTTAATTAATAAATCCTGTATTTCCTTAAATTTTTAAAAACCCCTTTGTCAAACGATTAGTGATGAGTTAAAATTTATTTTTTTATTATTCTCTTAAATTCATGAATTATGACAGTATTGCACTTATAAAAATTATTATTCGGTGGTTATTATTATTTATCTGCCCGACTGAAAAATTATACTTAGAAATCAAATTACATGCAGAGAAAGAATAGACCACATCTAATTAATGGTCTTTTTCCTGATAAATAATACTTGATTTGATTTTTGAAATCTGGGATATCCATTGGACTAGAATTGTTTTATTACTGACTCATGGTTGCATAAAATTCTTGGTAGATTTATCCATAGAAATGTAAAGACAAATATTAATAAAAAATGTAGAACATTATTTTAAAAGTATTTTTATAATGATAAGCCATTATTCCCAAGCCAATTAATATTTATTTATTTCAACTACAAGTAACACTTCCAATAATATGTTCATATACACAAAGAAAAATACTAAAAAAATAATAATAATTCAATAAAATGAATACTCTAGCAACAAATTAATTTAAAACTACACTAGACTTAAAATATAGAACATGGCAATAATAAGTTATGTTATTTATCCTAAATTTAAAAAATATTGGTATAAAATTGGGTTAACTAGGGTCATATATTTATTTTTGTATTATTTAGTCTTGTTTTCATTGATTTAATTGCAGAAATAAAATGCCTAAACCATGTATATAGTACCCCATTGTATTAAATATGTTTTAAGTATCTACTAATGTTAGGGGTGTATTTCCTGAGAGAATGTTAAATTGAGTGGTACGTTATTATGAATTATCTTCATTATTTTTCAAATTCACAAACCAATTCAATGCCAAATGTTAACCATTTATTTTTGAATATGTTACTTTTTACATATATATCACTGGTTTTAAAATGAAATTTCAGTATTTATTTGGTTTTAGAAATAAGTTTACTGCATACATGGTGATGATGCTTTTAAATAGAATAGATTAGTTGGTGGTTATAGTGATTTTTACTTGACTTATTTCATATTAGCTCAACACCTTTACTATTAGATAACCTGAAAATGTAGTTACCTAAAATTTAATTAATTTGCATGATATTATCCATACTACGTGATGTGATGCACTATCCAATCACTTAAAATTAACCGCCATTAATAGTATATCTTGTTTTAATGCATATCACTGGAGCATCTCTGTCTATCTCTCTCTTCATTTATTTTATTTTATTTTATTTTACCATGACTAAATATATATTCTATGTTAAATCAATCACAGAAAGTTTATTGGGGAAACAATTGTTAATATTCTAGGCATTTCAGATTTGGTATATTTCAAATATAGGCACATATTTTCTAGAGATGTATTTTTGAAACTTAATGTTTATATATTATTGTGCCCAGAAATTCAGATTATAATCACTTTTTCTGAGAAATATGCACAATAAATAACATTTTGCTCAGTCGCACGAAAAAGTTTTACACATTTTTTCTTTTACTCTGTATTTTTTCCACTATGTATTAAGTGCGTTTATGTTTTCTTGCTTAAATATTCATATTATCGTATATATTTCTTGTTTTAGTACTTTTCAACTGTATATTAAGTTGATATATTCACTTAAAAATGAATATGGTGTTGAAAAGAGAAAGCACTAACAGACACACTTACACAAACACATTACATTTGTTCATTTAATTTATAAGTTTTTTTTTCTTGCCATTATTTCTGTTATCAGTACAATGTGGCAAATATTATTTATCATAGAAGCCTAATATATATATTTTCTATATTTATTTGTGTATTAATAACTAAATTGTTATGTTAATGATATTACCCAATTCAATAATGATTTCCTTAAAATTAACTGTAATAATCTAACTGTTATACAAAGTACTGAACTTATTTTAAAGGCTGCTTAACATATTAATCTTTATTACATCATTTGTTTATATTTATGCTGATTAATTCATTTATTTATAAATTTTTTGTTTTGGTGTGGTTGTGTATGCGCCTATGTATTACTGCACTTAAGAGGGATCACTGCATTAATGCTTTCAGCCTATGTAATTAATTTCAAGGATGTAATAATAATAAATGCTGAGCTATAACCCTTTTATTTACTGTGGAAATAATATATTTTTAGCCATGTCTGAGATGCCTAGTTTTTGTATTTTGGAGGAAATAAATTATAAAAATAAATACAAAGAAGTTATATTTATTTAATATTCCTAAATAGTTACCAAAAATGTCAAAAACATTAATAATGAAAAAATATATACATTTATATCTATAAAAAAGAACATAGCCTAAGTTATTATATTTTTCAAATTTAAGTGAAAAATGTAACTTTTTGTTCAATAAAATCTCATATATGAAAATTGCCTTTTTTCTTTCCAAACCTTAAGTTTTCCAAAACATAGAGGATATGTGTGAAATGCATTATTTATTATTTACTCACCTTTATACTTCATATATTACTTTATGAAGTTCTAACATTTGTTGCATTAATAGTTTCAACATACTACTTCATTTTTTCAGTATCATTAATCTCATTCTTTCTTATGTTTTGATCATCTATAATCTTACCTTTATTGTTTTTGTGAGTAAAAATACTTCTCTTCCTTTGTATAGAATTGTGGATTTACTTTTTATTAACTTCCTGTAAATTTCTCCCTGGCATTAAGCACTAGTGCTCTATGTTTATATCCCATGTTTATATCTTTGTGTTTAGCTTAAATCCATTATAATGCATACATAAATATTTATACTACTGTCTAACTTTTTCAATTTTATTTGTATATGAAGAACAAATAACCAACACTTTCTGTGGTTCAGATATTGTCAAAATAAAACCGCTATTGCTTACTATCCTTTGATTGAGCATGATCCATTAGAACATGCTTGACAGTGACACATGCTATATATTCTTCATTCTTCCTCAAGCATTCACCTCACATTTTTATTTAAAAATAATTATTGCTTACTGTATGAAGCTTTCTTCTATGCAATGGCATTTTACAATTATTTTTTCTCATGGTTTGTTTTTATAGATTATGCAAAATTGAAATGTGGTGAATTATACTGAATGATTTATTTAGTAAACTGAATAAAAGCATTTACTTCAGTAGCTTTTATTATGGTAGAAAGGGGTATTACTACTCAAATTTGCATGTGAGTGTGTGTGGGTTGGAAAGTAATTTCTTATATGCCTTCTGTAAACATAACTATTTTATTTATACTTATTTTTATTCACCCTAAATAAATGATTAATCATTATTTATATAAATACAATGCTCCTTAGCTGACTGTTGAATTCTAATACAGAAATTCTTATAGAGGATTTTAAATTTTGGAGTATTATGTTTCATCATTATTTTGCATTTTCGGAGTATTTATTATACTTTATTATGTTGTGGCATCTCTCAATATTAGGCCGGTTTTGGATCATTGTGCCCAATAGAAAACTGGATTATCAGAACTCTCCTGCCGAACATTTTTGGGATAAAATCTAAAATAAGAATCATGTTCGTTTTGCTGATATTTCTGTCATTTTAATATAAATTGTTTTTTACAGTCTTAGTGAAATTTATTAACAGTTAACCACCTCTATCATAAAACGGGTGCCCAATAGGACAATTTTCTGAACAAATACATTCCATTCAGAGAAACTATTCATGTCCTAATGATGCTTCTGTGTACAAGAAGATGTTTTATTGACGACCCTTGCCATACAAAGTTTCAGAAAGAATGCTATTAGAGAAACAAGATGTTTTAATGCCAATGTTGGCTATTAGAAGGAAACAAAATGAGTAATTAAGAACTAAGATTTAACAATAAGTAGTATTACAAGTATGAAAATTGGTTAAAAAATAAGTATTCACAGTCCAAAATTACTCATTATTTTTAGGATGTGGAGAATATGGATAAAGGTAATATATAATAATGTCTTATAACATGGGTTGTCTAAAATCTGAAATTAGTTTTTTTTTTTTGTTTGTTTCTATTAACACTATTTGCAGACCCAGTAATCAATAAAAAAAATGTGTGTGTTCGGACTACATGTTTCTTATACCGTTCAATATCTTCTTAGGAGCTTTGTTTCATTAAAACAAATAATGTTTATGTAGTCTATACTTATAGGCACTGCCTTATATAGCGTAGCCTTATATATAGGCAAGATTTGAATCATCTCCCTTCGTTGGGGAGGAGCAAATGTTTTGCTCTATCATCACGTTTCTCAGGTGTTGATGGGCTTTGATATTATCATGGGCAAATGAAATCATTCCTCCAAATCCAATACAGATGGTGGCTGTGATGTAGTGGACAATGTACTCTACCCTTACCCCTGATGCCAGTTACCCCTAGGTTTTATTTAGATATACACTTCATTACTGAGGTTTGAGGTTGACCTTCTATCTGTTCTCCTGTTTCATCTTGTAGCAATTTAGTTAGCCCTTGATCTTTAGTTTGTAATGCTATCAAAATATGGCAGGGAACACGTTATGATAAGTCTCTCTCCTGGAGGTGTACGCCTTAGTCCTTTATGGTCTGTTCAGCCAAAAACTTTCATTTCATTGATAATACAAAATGTCTTGTACTGAATGCTTCAATATTGTTATAATTAAATGTAAAATACTAAATTTAAACTACAATTTTCACTTTGTTCTTCAAACTATTTTCTTTTTGGAATTTTGCATTGGGAGTATCTCTATGGTGCAATTATTAAAAATATTTACTTTTATAAAATCAATATTCATATTGAAGGTCTTGCCAGATTGTAAAATATTTTTGCTTCAGAATTTATGATAGGTTTATTTTAGTTACCTTAATTACTGATTAGTTCCATTACTCATTGTTTCGGGATGAAATAAAAATGGTTATTTGTGGAAATATGAAGACTTGATTAACTTAAACTTTAATGTAATCCATTCATTTCATCACATAATAGAAATATCTCTTCTGTACATTCATTTTCTTGTTATACCCCTGGAGTAAAATGTTGTGATTTAAAGTGGTGAATATTAAAGAATTTATTTTTAAAATAGCTGGCACCCTTCAATGATGGGTTGAAAATGAAATGGTTTCCCATTGAAATATAAAGATTCAGTTAAACTAAACATTAAATAATCTCTTGATTTTCATTGCATGTTGAAAATGTTCTTTCTGTAACAACATTATACCCTGTATCACCTGTGAAGCATAGATTGACTATTGGACGAATATTAACATATCTGTGCTTTGAATAGTTGCTACCCATCTTGTATGCGTTTTGTAAATATTGTATTGTTCCCCTTTGAAATATAATTATTACATCTTATTAGTGTTACTAGAAAAAAATATGATAAAATTCTGTTCAGGCTTTTTCTTTTGATGTACCAGACAAGTATGAGATTCTGACTGGAAACTGAAAATAATCATTTTTAATCATATACTACAACATAGTTTTTAATACAATTTATTATTATTTATACTGGTAAAGTGAATATGAATGAAGATACTGACAAATATTTTTTGACTTTCAAGAAACATTTGAAGTGGTAATGTAGTATAAAATAGACCATGCTGACAATATTCAGTCCCGTAATTCATATAAAAAAATTTCAATTCCATTGAGGCATTCTTGTGGACCACAATTAAATTCCATTCAGCAACTGGAAGTTGTAAGTCAAAATTTTCAAAATTATAAATCTACACATTTTAGGTTCAAAAACCATATAATCACAATGCATTAATTATCATTTTTGTTTTTTTTTAAACCAATATTAACAAATATATGTTTTGACTTACACATAAACCCCCACTCCTATTTGGAAAATCCAATTCTCCCAAAGCCTGGTGTTTTGTTTGGTAGTTGATTTACAAATATAAAAGATCACTGATAATGCAGTGAACAAATGAGCCCTTAAAACACTCTTTTATGCCCAAGTGATTTTTTGTAATGAAAGAAATGTGAGTACTTCACAACCCTAACTGGTAAACACTTTGAATTAGGGCAACCTACCAACCATCAAATGGCAAGGTATTTGAAAAAATATTGATGCTTTAGTTTAACACTTATATTCAAACAAGATTCTTTTCATTTTGAACTTATTTAATTGAATATCTCTCTTTGTTTATTGAAAACAAGCTTCTGCAACATGATGCCTGTTTCAAATTTGAAATCCAATGCCAATGTTAGAACATTCTCAATATTAAGACATTTGACCTTTGAATTTCACACTCACCCAGCATACAGTCAAGACAAAGCACCCTCTGATTACCACTTATTTTGATCCATGGTCTATTCTATGTAGAAGGTGGAAACATTTATGAATGCAAAGATATGTTATAGTTTTCATGCACAATGTTAGGCAGCTCCCAGTATTAGTGGTTTCAAATTGTTGACTATTGCTAATTTTCCCATCAAACTTGTATTTATGGATACTGCTATTGAATTGATTTCTTATTTATATATCTTTTAAAAATAATGTCCATTTTATACTATTAATTGAAAAGTTTTCCTCATTGGTACAAGTCATCAATTTTTGTATTGAATTCAAAATATTGATCATTTTAATTATTATATACAGTGTAATTTTGTTTTATGGATTATTTTTTTTATAAAGCCATGGGCATATTCAGAATATGAAAGGATAATATTTTTTAACAGATTAGCTATAATATAATGGTTCCATATTTTTTTAAAGCTTTCAGTATTCTTCTTTATTCCACTATACATAAGCCAAATGGTACTCTTGTATTTAATGCATTTATGTTTTTCAGATTTAAGTATTTCATATTGACTAACCAATCCATTTATTTGATTGATCATTCCTGTACACAGTTGCCAGAGTCATAGCCACTTTCAATTGTTAGGAGTGTACTTCTTTATAATCAACTGCAAAATATCTAAATAATATATATATATATAATATCTCGACACTAATTTAATGTCTGAAATAATCTTCTTTAATTATTGGTTTCATTATATTTATAACATTTTTTAGTCAAATGAATTGTTTTTTACACAAATGATAGCTTTTTCCAACCAAATTATATCCACTTCCCCATCCATTCAAATTTATATATTTCTTATATGTAAACTTAAATCCATCCTGCAGGAGCTATGTAAAATAAATCATACTTCCCTCATGCTGAAATGACATCTCATATTCTTTTCTATGATTCTCTCTTTATTAAACCTCTGCTTAAAACATTTGAAATTTAATCTGGATTTATAATCTGCAGTGGTATTAAAAATAAGATGAGTAGGAGTGTGGGTTTACTGAAGACTTAAAATGGAAAAAAAAACACACACACACACACAAATTACCCCCCCCCATTAATATACAAGGCAGAAGAAATATATAGAAAGACAATTTCAGGAGATTACTTAATCAATAATATTGATTACATAAAATTGATTTGACATATAATAGAGGTGTTTGAGACTTCAAATTTCATCTGTTGTCTTAACCTCCCCCCTCTTCTTGATCCAAAAATTTGGAACATATATTTACTTGAGCTTTGCTAACACTCGAAACTTATAAATATCCATTTTGATAGCAATCAAATAATGATTTAGCCCTAGGATTATTAAAGTACTGAAATCTTTGTTGATGTAGTCATATGAAAAATATGCTCTATTGCTCCTATAGTAAGAACCCCATGCAAACTTGAATTGAAATTCTCTATGAGATATAAGGACTATTTGAAAATTGTATGAGTAGGGTCGAGGGGTTTACTGAAGGCTGAAATGAAAGAAAAACCTCTTTAAATATTCCAGTTAAAGAAAAGTTTATAGTACAACAACTGTAGTATAATACTCACAATATCTACAAGATTGATTATATAATATTTTTTGATCCTAATCATAGAAATGGATATTTGTGATTGTAAATTTTACCCTTTCTCAAACTAAACGCAGCCTCTAAATTGTTAACATACAAATGAAGCCTCCTTTCAGTGAAATGAAATTTTATTTCCAGGAAAATAAACCAAATAATTTTGAATTTCTAAAGATTTTTACATTTTTCCAGTAAATGATGAGCTTACCAGTGTTACTCCATTTTCCATTAACAACCTACACAAAAAATGACTATAATTTGCATTGCTCCTTTGCTATTTTTGTGCAATATCAATTCATAAGGAGTGCAAGTGTTTACAGTAATTACTCTAACAAGGCTTGCATAGCAGATCGAATTTCAGCTACCCCTAAAGTATACTTCAGCTCATAACTACCTTTGCCTCCTGCACTGCAGTAGTACTACTACCTATTGAGAACTCAGAACACCTTTTATACTTTATTTTATTTCTTCGGCGACTTTAAGCAATGTATATTAACATAATTTGAGTCTAAATTAAAAAAAAATTAATTCAAATTATACATGTAAAAAAAAAAACCTCTATGCTTTATGACTTTCACAATTTGTATATACTGATCAACTATTCAATTTATGCCATTTAAAATAAAAGTTTCATTAAACTTTCTTCATTTAGTTGGAGAAAGGTTTTTTTGGTGTGAAAACGTTTTCATTTGGTTGAAAAAAGGTTCCATATGACTAGAAAATGTCATATCTGCTTTAAAAATTCCAATATAAAATTTTAATACTTAGTAGAATGAACAACTGCCTCTCACTTCAAATTATTTCATAAATACATTTCACTGAATGCCATTTATTTCATAATTTATTTTAGTTCTCTAACGGAGAATTTGTGTGTTATTGTCATAGATAGGAATTTTCACAAAACATAACCCCCTTCTCAATACATTTAGCTTTGGTAAAAATTGTTTTTCCTTAAAATATTAATGTCAAGGGGTTAATGATAATTATGGTCATCATTTTTGACACTGTCTTCGAAATGGGCCAATCCTGCCAGATGGCATTTTAGGAAGGGTTAAGTTCTCAGTTAAAGTGTTCGGTTAATCTTGTTTCTATTATCCCCCCCAATTATTGGAATTTCTTGATTTTTGGACAACATTATTAGGTTTTCTTTTAAAATGATCCTATATTTTTTTCACCTTTTAATGCCTGTATCTTCCATTTTTTAGGACAAACATTGTTATACTTTTTGTATAAAGTGATTCTATACTTAGTCATAACTAATTGATAGTCATGCTCTATTTCTACTCATGAATAACTATAGCTTGATTTTATTTGGTTCTGATGTCTTTTAGGAGATAATAAATTTGAAGTCACATTTTATCAGTTAGTTGGGTAGGTGTATGTTCATCTTTTTGGAATTTCATAAAAGGCATTTGTTATCAAAATATCCTGATAATTTCAGAATGACTTACCCCCCCCCTTTTTACCTTTAATTGTTTTTATTTCCTATACCACATTGCCCAGATGTTTTGTCACTGACACGAATAGCCACTATTATTGAATTAAAGTCTCTCATAATTACAACATTGTCTTTTGGTGGTAAGATTTATTCATTCTTCCATTTGATTATAAACAAGTTTGAATTCTTCATGCACTATTCTGAGTTTAATTCAAACTTTCGTATTAAAAAGAAAATGTTTTTATTCCAGTTTGCTAACTTCTGCTGAAGATGACTTTGAAGTCATCTGAAGAGAGTTCTTCCTTCCTCTTCCTTTGAGCCTCACATAATCCTAAAATGCCTAACTAACTATACCTGTTTATCTGTTGTTTTTGCGTCTTCTAACTTACTAAATTCCAAGTTCCAATCCTGACCCTCTTGGAAGGTTTTCTTTGCATCAAGGTGTGATGGTATATATATATATATATATATATATATATATATATATATATATATATATATGCCCGGGCCAGCCCTTTTTCTGTGCTTAGTCTATATATCTTCTTGGTCTACTGATAATACCATTCCTTCCATATTCTACAATAACTACAGCATATCATCTGAAATAGAGCAGATGATGTCAGATTCAACCATGTTTCCAATTGTTCAATATTGTTTTGATGCACCATCTCTTTGAAGGGCATCTCCATTTTTAAATTCCCAGTATTTAATGGCTCAGACCTCACAAAACAACCTGGTAAGCAAAAGATAATTAAGTGAAACAGACAAAATATGTTGACATTATAAGAAAAATAGAAGAAACATGTGAATTGTTTGTAATATTTTGTTCTATACACACTGATTTTATTATTACTTAGAAAAATCAGACCAGAATATAATATACCTCTTCTGAAATGCTGTCAACTGTATTATAATAATGGGTTCTATTACTTTTTGAGCCAGTACCTTCTGGGGGACTATGGTATTTTATATGTGAGTGTGTGTATAAACATTTTCTAATACAATTTTCACCATAGTTAATAAATTACTTCATAAAAATCCAACATTACTGAAAAAGAATTGGGAAAGTAAGGTTTATGACATGAATGCACAGGCTTTAGAATCACCCTGCCGTTTTGTGGATCTCATAATTATTGACAAATAATATTATTTCAAAGATTAAAATAGTTACAAGTATTTTTGTTACTATTCCTATATATTTAAAATCATTATTTTTACTTCTCAAGGTGTTAAAATTCTTTTTGTAGTAAGTTTATCTCTTTATTATTTATATATTTCCATTTCAGCATATGAATACATTATATTAGATGTGAATTGCTTTGACTAGTTTCCCCGAATATAGTTAATTGAGGTTAGACATTAGTAAGAATGCATTGATATCACACTAAAGATAATACAAATTGATAGTTTTTTTTTTTAAACAAAATTGGGTTTCGTACCCATATATACAGAATCACATGGCGTTTATGTAGATATGTACATTCTTATAATATTTGGCTCAATTAATCATATTCACTTCAATGTTTGAGATTAAAAGAAGATAAGAATGTACTTGAATAAGAAGGTTTGAGTTCTAAGAAGGGGGGGGGGTAAATTTATAATTACACTTAATCATAGACAACACGTTCATTCATATGAAAGAAGTGAAACGCCAAAACATGGACACCATAGGTATGAACTTGCTGAACACCAAGGAAGTAATAATGATGATAAACGAGTTGTATTATATTTTATCTGTAGTAATGATAGGCACCAACCCTCTTAGTCATGTCTCTTTATTCCTATTTATATTTTGTGATATGAGCCTCCCACTCTTAAGTAATTTTATTATTTTTGAGCCTAGCGATAATTTTTATTCGATAGGTTATTTCATTGTGCAGAATTTTAATTAATTATATCTCTAAATATATTCGGTACTAGATAATTTCAAGCAAGTAGAGATAATATTGTACAGATTATGGAGGAAGTGTATTTATGTTTGGTATCTGCTTTAGCTGAGATCGATGGCATGCATTGTCTTACTTGTGACCTCTATGAGGCCTAGAGGACCTGGGAAATTCCTTCATTATTTCATCAATTTCTAATGTCTACTTTAAATCCATTCTCTTTGCCTACAGCTATCTACTTTCTTTTCTGCTATTGACCTCAAAATGTATTCCAAAGACTTGCAGTATTAAGAGTTTATAATGCTATGTTCCACTTGGTTTAATGCATCTACTCCTATCTGAGTCAGTTATAATAGACTACAGGAGTTATAAATAACCATAGAGAACTATAACTTTATTGTGGTTGTTATTTTTTTAAATAAAAAGCTCCACTTATTTAATTTATTAAGAGATTCCCCTTAACTCAATAAAGGGATCTTGTTTAAAAAAAATAAAAAGTCTTCTATAATGATAAAAAGACGGATAATAAATAAATAAATTAATGTCCACTGCTGGATAATAAAATTAAACAATAAAATAACTAATAAAACTCTGTCCTCATTCACAAAAAAAGTAATAAAATTGTCCACCACATTGGTAGCCAACACTAACTGAAATTGCACACTGTAGGTTCGGCCAACAGCTGATTGACTCAGTGGTTCAGGTGAGAAAAAAAAAAATATTACAAATCAATTTAACTATTTACTATTTGTTTGGTGACACTGGATCCTGGAGCCTGCCGTGACAGTAATCTTCCATTGCTTGATAGTATAAGGGAAGGTTAGTCTATGGTGTTGGACATTGTGCTGTTACATATAAATGTAGATATTGATTTCAATAGTTCATCTCTAAATGTTTCAAATGTCCTTGGTTGCATCATTACAAGTAATTCGTCAAAAATGAAACTCATTTTACTTTATATTGTAGCATGGCTACTGTCACGGAAATAACTATGAAACTATCATAGTTCTAGTGAACTTTTAGCATTTAGTTTTTGTACTCTTAATAAATTGAGTAAAACATATTATGGCTGGAGACAATTATATGAATAAGAATATGAGAAAATGCAAAACCATAAATTTTATATAATCAACCTCATCAATAAAGTTATTTTGTACAATTTCCCTTGAGGGAAATCAGCTATTGAGGTTGTACTCATGATTTTTGATTTTTTTTTTCTCAAATGTCCATCGATCTTACCTAGAAAATGAGGTCTGTTCAAAATTATGTAATTCGACTAGGGAGAAGGGGGTTTAGTGGGGGGAATTTTGAAAAATTAAAATATCTTCGTTATTATAAGTCGAATCGAAAAAATTGTGGAAAGCCAATCTTATTGTAACTTAATTAGTTATTAATTCTGTTGATATATATATATATATATATATATATATATATATATATATATATTCTCTTCCTTGAATATTAACCGAGATATTTGGACTTTTCAGTTTTCAGCCTTCAGTAAACTCCCACTCCAACTCATGTCATATTAACAATATCATGAACCACATTATTAAATACCAAATATTGTTTTCAAGAGACCATTATTATGCAATATACATGTATATTTGTTGTGTGATGACTTCATCAATGAAGATTTCATGTTCTTGTCTCAAAAATGTTTTGATATATACCATACTCAATATTTAATATCTTCAGTTTTTCACTAAATATCATAAGGGGGAAATTTGAAAATTCAAAATATCTTCCTTATTATGAATCGGATCGTAATATGTTATAGAAGCAATCTTTTTAATCTATTCATGGCCTACAATTGTTGTTCTATGCATTTTTTTGTAACTCAAATATTATTAGAGTTTGTACTTTCATGTTTTCGGTCTTCATTCCTTTTCTACTCATCAGTTTTTTACATAGAAATAGAAAATATGTGGTGAGATGGGATCACTAGTGTGTCATACCAGCTCTGCTTAGTTTACGCAGCCCCTGCATGACACACTTTTAATAAATGAATCAGGTCTATATATATAGGGCAAAGTTTAGACGGAAACCCAGTAAATAGTTATTATAGGTTGGTATTCTTCTTCAGCAATCTATACCAGCCATAGTTCTATTTTCCAACAGCACTTTTGAATATAATTTACTCTGGTCTTAGAATATTGTCTAAGTACCAGCTATAAGACAAATAGTAAATTGTGACTTCAACATGGGAGGCACTCACAACAGTATCTTATACTGCTACACCCAATCCAAATGGTATTCAATGAAGCATTTATATGATTTCCAGTGTTTATATGTTCAGGGCACTTTGAAATAAAGAAGTTAAAGATTGTTGTCATAACTAACAATTTCTGCCAAGTAATTTGCAAAAGTTGTTTATGGCTTGTTTCAGCTGATAGGTCTTGGTAAATAGCAGAATCATATCCTTTTTCGTCAGCTCTGGGGAGTCAAGAAGATCATTGGAACTAATTAATACAAAAGGAACTTTCCTCCTCTGCCAATGGCTCTCTTCTGTTTCCTTGGTTCTTTAGAGAGAGACACTTCCTAAATACTTCGAGATTCCATAGCTTGAAGGATTTCATCAGTCTTACCATTATCTGAGCACAAGCTCAAGCCAAACTTATTTTGCATTCATAGTGTCTACCTTTTGGACCAATTTATTGCCGAACATATGAACAAACAACTTGCAGTTTTGTTTTATATTGCCCTGAATAGCAACCCATCACAGCTTGGTGATAATTAAAACTCACCTTTTTAACAATAAAATAGCCTTCCAATAATACATAACACTGTGATAACAGTAAAGAAAGTTACCTATTGAATTTGGTTTATACCATTCTGGGTTCTAACTATTGTGTTCTAGCTAGCAGATTTCATTTGAACTATTCTCTAAGCATTAAAGATCAAATTCCAAATTGTTTAGTGAAATTGGTTGATAACATTTGTTTCGATAAGACTACATGTTGTCTACTATTTTTATAGTTTAGTATTTTCTAGTAATCAATTATTTTACTTTCAAATTATTGATTAATAATTTATTCCATTACTCTACTCTGTGGGGTTGATTATTAATTTTTTTTTATGAAACCCTTACATCTTTATTTACCTACTTAATAAAATTACATTATTTCTCAATTCAAAATACATTTTCTACCCTACTTTTGAAAGAAGAAACAGCTGAGAAAGGCTCTAAATATTGTGTTAAAAATTGCTCACTACGCACAGTGTTTATTGAACTTGATAATTTAAGCTAATCAAGGACTTTTATGGCAAAGGTCAATTTAAATAAAAATAACTTGTTTCTATTAAAAATTGTTTAATGTGCCAAACATGGCTGTATGACCACTGAGTGGATCCTCTTAAACATTAAGCTCCTGAAGAGGTGCCAAAAAGCATTGAACATGTAGTACACATTAAAAAAATGTTAAAAGAAACATTTTGTTTTTATTTAAATTGACCTTAGCCATAAAAGTTACATTGTTCATCATGGCTGGATTTATGCTTAAATCCAAAAACCCAAATGTATTTTTCTGGGCTGAATTCATATCTCAGAACAAATTACGTCCTTTTGAATACATTCTGAAGTCGATGAATCATATTCAATGGAACAACAAAAGTAAGCTCCCCCCTCCAAGAAAATATCCTGGGGGGACTGTATAGATTAATTGTACAAATTAATTATTAGTACAATGTGATTGTTATGTGGACTCTGACCATTTTTACTTGGAGAAAATAATGAGGAAGCAGGGCATTCTTAATAACAGCAGTGGCATTCTTAAGAGTAAGTAAAGAATTACTATCCTAGTAAAGCTACGATCCTTTTATTGGGCCCCTGGAGTAGGGTTATAATACACCCAAGGTGTAGAATAGTGTATTTTCGACAAGATTGTTTATATAAAATGTTACTAGTTCAATGCATGTTAGAGTCAAGTATACATTTGTCTCTAACATCATATATACAATGATCTGACTTGTTGCATCTATAAAAAAACACTAACTAGTTAGTTATTTTACTTAAATTAAATACACCAATTATAGATGCATTTCCAATGTCTAGTTAGAACTATAAAAAAAGCAACTGAGAATATATTTTGGAACACTGTCATTTCCAGTAATAAAAATTAATAAAACAAGTGAACACATTTATGGTCAACATATTAAAAACTGAAATTATTAGAGGTGCAAGTATATACTATAAACCCTACTGGTTTGAAAAAATAGGATTATTAGAAGTAGAGGACACAATCTGAAAGTAATTCTTTAAATGAAAATAATACTGAAATGAAAGAGGCGTCTGTAAAACTTAGATATAAAGTAAACACAACAAATTGATGGCCCAGAGGGAAAAGAATCTCGATTTTACTGTAAACAAATCTGAAAACTGGCAAGTGTATTGATGGAAGACCAAAGAAAGTTCATTCATATGTAAATAGATACTTAAAGACAAAAGAGCTATACAACAAAGTATAATAATATGGGGAAAATATAACAGAAATGAGTTGGATAAGCTGTTTCTAGAACTTAAAATATAAATTGCATTTAAATTCCTTCAGATAAAAACTGCACCTCAGTTTAAGAAACAAAAATAAGTAATTGAAAGGTATTAATTTAACCTTCCTGGAAAATGAGGACAGTACCTCAGGCCTGGAAAGATGTTTCCTTTTCTAAAATAAGAGTGACTAAAAAAAAAAAAAAAATCAAACCGCAATAGGCCTATTAAATTGTTGAATTATCTAGAAAAGCTGATGAAGATATTAATAAGTCATAGGATATTTTGGCACTTGGAGTCAAACAATATTATAATCCCAGAACAGGCTGCCTTTAGGAAATATTGATCTAGTGAAGATCAAATAGCGTATATTACACATGATGTAGAAGTTGGCTTCCAAAAAGAATATGCTCCATAGTAGTTTGAATTGGTTCAGAGAAATGCTACACAATTTGGAAGTTAGGTCTCCGCCTGAGAATCACAAACCATGGAATAGATAGGTACAATAAACACTGTGTCTGCTGTAACAACTTTTATTTCTGGTAACTCATTTTTGGCAGCCTTATTAGGTTCTTAATATTGATTTGATGGGGATCAAGAACTGTTCTTGAACAGTCAGTTCCAGGGACTGTTCCTGACTAGATTTTCTGGCTACATATAGAATAGGTAGGTAGCCGTTTCTTTCTCTGTCAGGTAAATTATTTACGAGTAACAACAGCAAGAGTTCAGAAATTGTAGTAGAAGTGAGGAGTTCTTCTGCCTACATTTATTATGATCCATATAAATGGCATAATTAAAATCATAATTTGTGAAGTTCTGAATCTATGATGTAAGTTTGTGGTACAAATCGAGTTCAGTCTCTGTTCCAAAGTGTAAGTTGTAGGAGATCCTTGATAGTTTTTACCAATCAACCTAAAATTGATGTAAAAATAAATTAAACAAAGACCTACGAGGGTGAATCAAATGAAAACCTTAAAAGTTTAACCTGAACTTTACAGCACTTATAAGGTTTTCATTTGATTCACCTACGTATTATTCTATATTTAGCCTACGAAAGAAAAAATGCCAACAGAAATAATAACACTAAATGTTTGTAAAAAAAAAAAAAAAAAAAAAAAAAAAAAAAAAAAAAAAAAACTAAGGTAAAATGAAAATTCAGTTATCCTAGGGATGAGACCAACAATATGCTATAGTATGGATTTTTTCTGATAAGAAAATAAGGTTTTTAAACTCATTAGAAACAAATAAAGCCTAAGTCTAACAAAAATGATATGCTTGAAATTTGTTAACCAAGTTGTTAAATGTTTGCTTAGAGGACTCGTAAACTATTTCATTAGGATGGAGCTTAATTTTTCTTTTGGATTGTAAAGACTTGAATATTATTTTTTTAAGTGCTTTTACAGAAACTATTTCTTTACTAATTTTAGTCATATTGATCAGTATCCATCTACAAAAATTGTTTTGTGAATTCCATTTTTATGACCCTCCAAATTTGCTAATATGTATTCAGAATTTGAAAAATTCTTTCAAAGTCACAAATTCAAAAAATCAAACGGTTAGTGATATATGATGGAGAGAGCAGAATAACAATCCAGAGTTAGATTGGTTCACCTATTTGTAAAACACAAAAGACCATTGTTAGTTTTATTGATTTTAAGGAAACCAAAGTATAAAAAAATTGTCTATGACTATCTTGATCCTTCTATTCGTAATTTGATACCCAATTTCATCTGTGATTTTCAAAAAATAAAGAGAGTTGTTTTACCATTCATTTTTTTTAACCGATAGCCTCAATATTTCTAGTTGAAGAAACCACTTCCTCAGTAACAAGAAGTAACATCTAAATGTTTACATTCTTAGAAATTGGAATTCTTTTACCCCCCCCCCTGCCTCATATTTTTTCTACTTTTCTTTCCATTTTTAACAATATTTCTCTGTTGCCACAAACTGTTAATTTATATCTGTATTAGTTTACGACTGTAGCATTTAAATATTGGGTTGTAAAATAAGTTCATAGCATTTTTTACTGGCGATTTCAATAAAAACTTCAGATTTTTGTGAATATTTTTGGTCAATTATATATGGCCCATTTTGACATGTTGCCGTCTTTCAGGTAATGTTTTAATTCCACCCTTGAATAATATTCATGATAGATAAGAAAAACATTAAACAGTAATTACAGCATTTGTTTTTCTAGAGAAGAATCTTGTGTGTGTATATCAACAGATACATTTATCATATAATTTAGTCTCAATTATGTAGAATATAGGCTAATAGGGATGGACTATGCTGAAAGGTAGCTGATATTTTCTATTTATGCGAATAAATGTAAAAAGGAAGATATACGTTTTAGCAATCACCCTTAAGGGAAAGAAGATATTGAGTTGCACTCATGACACAAATTTCTTCAAAAGTCCATTGGCCTTATCTAGGAGATGACATGGAAATGAGGTGTTTAATAACATTATATTTTATATATATATATATATATATATATATATATATATATATCTCTGTAACCACCGGTCATAATTTTCCATAACAATCATATGATTGTTTCCAAATTTAATTTTTAAGTGTTTCATGTAAAACTAAAGCTGAAATTTGTTAATCAGGACAGAAAGAAAGGCCAAGGGAGGGGGGGGGGGAGACCTTACAGTATTTGAAAAAATATCCATTATTATGAGTTGGATTAAAAAATGTTATTCAGCTAACCATGATCCAAATTTAATTTTCCATACTCCTTCTCATCTTATATTAACAAGAAGCCAATGTATCATGAAATGTTTTATTTGAAGCTTGAATAGCAACCATTGTTACCAGCAGATCTTCACTATGTAAGAAACTTGCCAAAATGTTCAAAATAAACAGTATATTTTTTGGAATCCTCGACTTTTACTTGATCAATAGCTTACTCAATACCTTGATTTTTACTGATTAATATAAAACTAAAAATCTAATTTGTAAATTGTCATAATCAGACAGGAGAAGGGGGATTTAGAGGGAGGGTACAATGAAAAATTTAGAATAAAAAATATCTCCAAAAATGTGAGTTGGATTGAAAAATATTATGTTATCACCCTTGTTAATCATTTAATGTTCTACAATTATCATTCTACAAATGTTGTAACTCGAATATTAAGTGAGTTATTTGTATTATTGTTTTCAGCAATCAGTTAACCTCTCTCCTACTTGTGAGATTTTTGCTTAAAGCAGTTGTATTACTTATCATCTTGTGTCTAATTTAAGCTTTCTAAGTTTTCGAAAGTCCCTTATTACAGGAGAAATAGATAATTGAGGTTTGAGATAAAATTATCAGTGTGATATTCCAACACATGGGCATTTGCTTAGTTTACACAGTAATGCATGATGGACTTGTTCACATATACTAAGATTGGGGCTGACTGCAAGAGATATTATGGGCACATAGCATAGAGACATATTGTGATGAGCAAGAGGTCAATCAAGATAATGGCTTTGAAGTATCACTCTTGTAAAGGTAGAGGGGTGATCAGTGAGCCAGAGATTATCATGGCAAGGGAGTTGTAATCATAGCAAAGGATAGGTGCTTAAAATCATAGTTGAGGAGTAGAAATTACGACTGAAAAATTGTTGAAATTAGAATTTAATAAAGGAGAAATTACGCTTGAGATGAGGTAAAATTTAGAGTAAAGGTAGAAGCCAGAACTATTGAAAGATAGATGCCAGGATTACAGAGCGTTGAAAAGTGCAATAAGGAAATACAGAGACCAAGACTGAGGAAGATGGTAGATAACATGGGTAAGTTAGATTATATAAAAGATAAAAAGATCTGTATTTAAGAAGGCTTATTTAAGAAGGAATTTAGGAAGAGGTCGAAACTGAATAGGAGTTGATATTCAAACTAAGGAATGGTTCTTAAATGGATATAATAGTTGAGGAATATTATATACTAGAGCTGATGAGTGAAAGCAATAGAATGATGGAATGAGTTTTATGGGAAGTGTATAATAATGAAACTAGATACCTGGATATGGAAGGGACAATGTAGGGGCAGGGAATAAGGTGGTTGTT
Organism: Riptortus pedestris; assembly: GCA_019009955.1. Lineage (NCBI taxonomy): Eukaryota > Metazoa > Arthropoda > Insecta > Hemiptera > Alydidae > Riptortus > Riptortus pedestris. The sequence continues at coordinate 86,190,619 of CM032233.1, forward strand.
AATAGTTATAGAACAATAAGGCCCAAAAAAGGGTATGGGAATAGGAGTGTTCATAATAACTTCAATAACTCAAATTCATACTGACAGGACATAGGTATGTTAACTTCTTCTATAAACCATATCCCTTCTCTCCTCTAAAGCTAATTGTTCTTTTTTCTCTTGGGAATATCCTTTCCAAATTGGATGTATGCAGTTTCTCTTTCCTTGAAACTAAGACCACCTATTTTCCTCATCATCTCATATTGCAGCTACATCGATCATTTTGATACCTCTTATCTCCAATTCAATTTTCTTTCTATGCCATTTCTCCCCAGAATCTTCAGAATCAGAGGTAAGACTGTTTTGTTTCCTTTCTAATTTTGTTTCATTGCCTATGAGCCAAGCTTCAATCCTTTTACATTATTTGTTCTCTCCACCCACAAGCAAGTGTGTATTTGATGTCTTAAGAGGTGAGGAGGCTAAGAAATAAGAATACAGATGAGTAGCGTAACAAATTCCCTATTAAAGTGAAGTAAAATTCCAGATTTGGGAAAGAGGGATTGGTTAAGAAAGATACTCGTATATTGGTAAAGATATGTAAATGATATGGAATTAGAAATATTAGGGCTGAGGAAAGAAAACAGGAAGGTGTTACATGTGCGAATGGAATAGTTTTGAGAAAGGAGATTTGAACTTGAGAGCATAAATAATTGGGTAGCAGGATGTAGAGAGCTAACTATCTCTCTTCGCTGCTCGTACTCCTTTATCCTAGGCTCAGGGGGAGGGGTGGCTAAAAGAAGTTATGCTATTTCGGTAGGTTTCCCTTAAGGGATGTCAGCTATTGAGGTTATACTCATGACACAATTTTTGAACAATTTCCTCAAATATCCATTGATCCTACCTAATAACAGAATGAGTCCTTTCAAAACTATATATATATATATATGCATACACATACACACACACACAACACACACACACACATACACACACACACACACACACACACACACACATACATATATATATATATATATATATATATATATATATATATATATATATACACTATGCCTATATATTTTTGCCTGTTATTGGTCTAGAGTTTGCAATTTTTATAATATTTAAACCTTCTATGTAAAAAAAAAACACTAAGCTCATCGAACGAAGTGCCATTTCGATGGCTGAAATTGAACCAGTGGGAGGGGGGGGGTTACAGGAGAGGAATTCTGAAATATATAAATATCTTAATCATTATACGTTGGATCAAAAAAGTGTCTTAATATAAATAAATCTTATTGAAAATTTAATGTTCTATAAATGTTGTTATGTACGTTTTCCGCTATCTTGTTGATTAAACAAGATATTTGACTTTATATTCATTTGACTTTGGTATTTATCTCTACTCATGTCATATTAACAAAAAGCTGGTATATTATGAAGCACTTTATTTGAAGCCTAAGTACCAAATATTGTTCTCATTGAATTTTTACGTTTTGAGATAAATGCAAATCCATGACGCACATGGGAAATCAGCTTAGTTAACGCAGCCCCTGGCAGACTTTTTAACATATTTCCCTAGCAGAGGTTGTAGTAATTGTTCAAATTAGAGATCTACTCAAATGTTTACACACACCCAGATATATATATATATATATATATATATATATATATATATATATATATATATATATAAAGTGCATGCCTATTAATCGAGGCAATATAAGAGGAGGTCAAACAATGTTATGACAGTCCTATTCCTACTTAATGAGATTCATTCTGTAATAACTACTATTTTTCTAAAAACTTCAATACCCAAATGGAACAAGTGGATACATTTAGAGTCACATTCCAATCATTAATTGAGTTATTTGTATTCAGATTTAAGTAACATCAGCCCGCTCCTTCTGTTCATGCAATATTCACTTGAACCTACCATATTGCTACGCATTGAATGTTCAGGTTTAATATCAAGTCTTCTATACATATGGGGAAATAGAGAATATAAAGTGAGATGATGTTATCAGTAGTTCATTCCAGAATATGGGAAATATTTTGCTTAGTTTATGAAGTCTATCTGTGGCCGACTTTTCTTCGTGCACAGCAGGTATCAGGCTCACAATAGCGCATGATGTTTTGTTGTTCGTCTTAATCCTCCATCTGTGCTAGTCTTTAACAAGGCCAAAAATATTTCTCAGATCTTTACTTTTCCAAACCAGGAAGTCATTTCTATTAATAGTATTTTTGATATACACTAATTTTTGTCACAATTTGTTTGATAAAATGAGTGTCATTCAGTTTTTAAGACGTTTTGCAAATTTCCACCCCTCATTTTGATAGGCAGTCATTTTTCAAAGCTTCTTAGCTACATTGTACTCTTGTACAATACTTAAAATTATCACATTTTAAGTTTGCTTTCTTGTGGATATGAAAAGTGTTTTTATGGGGGAAATGTTAATTGTAGTTACAATTAACAATTTTAGATAAAGATTACCTGTAAACATCCATGCACTCTCAATTTGTTTTTCATTGCTACCAAACTAGACATTTTATCATTTCATGTAAAACTAATGCTTGTGTTTTTTAATAGTAACAATCAGACTAGGAACAATGAATATGTAGAAAAAGAATAAATTATAAAATCATAAATATCTCTGTTATTTTTTAGTTTGAAAACTGTTACATAAATAATCCCATGATAAAGCAATATTCTACAATTGTTGTTCTGTTCATTATATTATAAATAGAATATTAAAGGGGTTGCTAGTGTTCTTTTTTTACTAAAACTCTACTTTTACTCATACAAGTTTCAATAAAAGCAGTTATGTTACTAAAAACCTCTTGCCTTGTTTTAACGTCATGTCCTGTTCATTTAGATGTCTTAAAAAGAGAGAAATAGAAAAAGAATGTGAAGTGATGGTTTACAGAGAGAAAGAAAAAGTTTAGGCTTTAAAAATTGGGGATGAAATGGATGGTTAACACCTTATAGGCACATACTTTGTATGTGACATAAAACATCAGGAGTTATCAATTGTTTTCATAGAGGTCTAATAGATGTTAGCATTACTTTAAAACAATATAAGGTGTTTTCTCAACAGAGAAACTACCGTAATTAGAAATGGTTGTACGACATGTGTATCAGTAACTACCCCTGGCATGATTTTAACATTCACACACACACAAGCATAAAGTTGGTATTTTAATGCTCCTCCTATTCTATGTCTGCTCATTTTGTTGATAATTTTTTTTTTTTTTTTTAATTTCTCACATCTAACGTGATATCATTAGTTTATTGCACTAACAATTTGTTTATTCCTTTATTTTGTTTTACTGTTGAGCTATTATAGAAATTCACTCTTCCCTGTATATTCTATGCTACTATATAAGTGGGCCAGCCTATTATTTCATTTTTTTTTTTTTAATCAAATTATAAAATAATATGGCTAAAAAAGTAAATATAAAGGTAAACAATGATTGTTTTGCAATAATTTTGGCCTAAAAAGAGTTAATTTATACTATTGCTTTATATATCATATTCACTGACTGACTACTAGATAAGAGAGAAAATGTTACATAAATAATTCACTATTAAAAAACCTGTCACTAAAAGCCTTAATCCACTTAACTAAAGTAATTAATCATATTTTTATGTACACCCATTTTCTAGATTAGTAGAAAAATACAAAGGTTGCTATTCTTCTCAAACCTGTGTAGAATCCTTTTCACCTCAATAGCTACCAACCAGTACATATCATTGTTTAACTGTCTCAATAAGGCGGTTGAAAGTCATAAAAACCAATATTATTAACATTCTGGAAGATTATAGTTCTCTCATTAACAACCAACATGGCTTCTAAAATCAGCAATCACAATAATTCAGTGGGCCAGTATAATTGATTTGATCTTCAACAACTTCAATTTGAATAAACATACTGGCTTGGCTCTGGTAGATGCAGTGGCAGCCTTTGATTGTGTCTGGATTAATGTTCTCATATATAATCTTACTTATATATAAAATGAATTTCCTAAATACTTAATTTTCTTGATCTGGCTATTTCATAAACAGATATATTTGTGTTTCCATAACAAACTCAAAATCTAACCTCTTCCAAATTCTTGCAGGTGTCCCACAAGGACCAGTACTTGGTCCCATACTATTCAATCTATTTTGAGTGACATAAACAACCAGGTTATTTATTCTGTTTACTAGGACAAGCCCCAAATTATGTCCCAATGTCAAGATTTTCGGTAATCCAATTCCATGACCAAAGACTGTGAAGTACCTTGAAGTGAAAACCCAGTGCGACAAGGATACTGGAATAATACAGTCTTTGTTTTCTATTATAAATAGAAATTCTGTGTTAATTACACTTAATAAAACTTTCATTTACTTCTTATTTATC